>VMRN01000044.1:1195392-1364359 GCA_010277015.1 Poeciliopsis turrubarensis | reverse complement strand
TATTTGTTTTGGATATTTAAAATGTTTTCCAGTGTTAAATGTTAGAATCCATTGTTTATCAGTCTGTTAGAATGTGTTTTTGCATTTTTATGAACCCCTACATTATTTATTTTAACTATTGTTTTTGTTTGTCTCCATAGAAGCTACACTTGGTTTGGTGTTATGATTGGCTGTGGTCCCTTCCTGGAGGAGCACATTGATTGACATGATGCCGCCATCACCTAACCGGTCTCCCTCTTCTGCTGGTAACTTGTCACTTCCATGAACATAGAAAGTTCTCCTGATCAGGTGACCCGTTGTGCATCTGCTCTGTCTTCTCTCAGCTCTCGTCAGTCGTGGCAGATGGCTGCTTGTACTGAGCCCGGTTCTGGTTCTGATGGACGTTTCTTCTTGTTAGAGGGGAGCTCTTCTCCCCTGTCACTTCATGCATGGTCTATATGAGGAATTACTGTAAAGTCAGCCGTAACACAAGCCATTTGCTGTTGCCCCCTGCTGGTCAGGAGTGAATGCTGTAAGTCAATGACTCCATGTAATCTGATGGGTTTCCTTTTGTACAAAGCATTTAAATTAATTTTGTAATTGAGCATATTGTAATGTTGAGTAATGGCAATTGAAATATGTGGTTCAACTAAAATTGTTTCAAAGTGCTTTGAGACAACATTTGTTGTGAATTGGCTTGATATAAAACTGAACACTTAAACAAACAACCAACTCAAAACCCCAACAACAACTCAAAACTCTGTCCAAAACCCCAACAACAACTCAAAACCCCAACCAACTCAAAACTCTGTCCAAAACCCCAACAACAACTCAAAACCCCAACCAACTCAAAACTCTGTCCAAAACCCCAACAACCAACTCAAAACCCCAACAACAACTCAAAACCCCAACCAACTCAAAACTCTGTCCAAAACCCCAACAACCAACTCAAAACTCTGTCCAAAACCCAAACAACCAAAAAATTCACAACAGTGTTGTCAAGGCATTCAACAAAATCATTTCATTTTAGTCATAGATTCCAATTGGTCCTACTTATAAATACATTATATTCAGTTAAAGTAGTTTAAATGCTTTGTACAAAAGGAAACCCATCAGATTACATGAAGTCATTGACTTACAGCATTCACTCCTGACCAGCAGGGGGCAACAGCAAATGGCTTGTGTTACGGCTGACTTTACAGTAATTCCTCATATAGACCATGCATGAAGTGACAGGGGAGAAGAGCTCCCCTCTAACAAGAAGAAACGTCCATCAGAACCAGAACCGGGCTCAGTACAAGCAGCCATCTGCCACGACTGACGAGAGCTGAGAGAAGACAGAGCAGATGCACAACGGGTCACCTGATCAGGAGAACTTTCTATGTTCATGGAAGTGACAAGTTACCAGCAGCAGAGGGAGACCGGTTAGGTGATGGCAGCATCATGTCAATCAATGCGCTCCTCCAGGAAGGGACCACAGCCAATCATAACACCAACCAAGTGTAGCTTCTATGGAAAGAAAAGTAACTGAGAATAAAAAGTTTACCGTTTTGTACAACTACTGTTCATATAGACGGGTTAGATTTTGCTACTCATTGTTCAGTTTGTAAGAAAACTTTGTAACTTATTTTTTCCCCTCCGTGGGCTGCCACCTTATCGTGGTGGAGGGGTTTGTGTGTCCCAGCGATCCAAGAAGCAGTCTGAGGCTTCATGCCTGTGCTTGGGTCGGGTCCACCAGGGCAGACGGCTCCTAGGTGAGGGATCAGACCAAGAGCAGTCCAGAGACCATTTAGAAATACTGACAGAATCAGGGTTTTTCCCTGAGTCATTGGCCTGGTGGGCTGCCAGGCTAAGATCGCTTTATTTTAAATAGGGATTTTTCTTAAACCCAAAAACGCAGTGAGATGCTGATGAATGACCTTTGTGATCCTTCAGTCATGCTCAGCAGCTTTTTTTGAGTGAGTGTTCCCATGTGAGTAGGTAAGGCACTTATGATTGGTGTATTGCAATAACCAACAAATGAATTGCTTGATAAATTTAAAAAGAGCTTGATAAATTATGCAAATGGAAATTAAGTTGTTTTTTTTTCTTTTTACTTATTACCCATGTTTAGTGTACTGAATGGAGTAAGTCATGCTTGTGACTCTCCATTTCCTATTGATGACGTTGCAGCTTTCTTTAGCATTGATGCTAATGGTTAGCATCAGAACGCTGGGTCCAAACGGACGGGCACACTTTGGCAGTGCCCCGGTTAAATTTCTTCAGGAATTTTCTAGTTTGTTAATCTGTAGTTGTGTAAATATTGGTTTGAGAAGGCCTTAGAAAAACAGACAACTATATCTGAATTATGTTTGACCAGGACGGTCTGTTGATAAATGTCTGATGTTATGTTATATAGTATTCATAGGAACTGTGGCTGAATCTTGGAGGACTATACCCCTACCCTCTCCCCTTATAGATTGGCTGCATTACCAATGGGAGTAAAAATGTTTACGTTTA
Organism: Poeciliopsis turrubarensis; assembly: GCA_010277015.1. Classification (NCBI taxonomy): domain Eukaryota; kingdom Metazoa; phylum Chordata; class Actinopteri; order Cyprinodontiformes; family Poeciliidae; genus Poeciliopsis; species Poeciliopsis turrubarensis. The sequence continues at coordinate 1,361,881 of VMRN01000044.1, read as the reverse complement.
TATTCAAGATATTTCAGGGCAAGAGAGGAGAAAGGAGCTTCAGCTCAGACTGTGCATACAGTTGTCGGCGGGGTCATGTTTATGGGGCTGTTCTCTGTGCAGCTGCTTTATAACGTGGACGTGATTGATATATTAATATTGCATTGATGTATTCTCTTCTGTCACAGATCAAATCATGGGGGTATTGGTGGTTTGACTGTTTCCTGGGTGCAGCATCCGTGCTTTTCTGTTGCCTCACAGTTTTAGACATCATTCTGCACAGTTTAGATTGAGGTCTGTTTTTTTTAAACACACATTTTATGCTACTTGATCAGAAGCAGAAAAAAAAAGAAAAGAATGAAAGAGAGCTTTGTGTGAAGGTAGATGATGCATGAGGTATGAGTTGGTTTCACAGGAAGAAACTCCCACACTGTGACTCCTGTGAGATTTTTGTGCGATTCACAGTGGATGCTACACATTAGGCAGTTTATCTGTAGCAACAAACACCTTTCCTGGTGACCAAAACAGATCTTTGACACACCACAGCAGACGAAACAATAAGGCTGTCCACCCATTAACATCATGTCTGAGGGCTGTGCTGAGGTTTCCCCTTTGCTTTATTTGGGCAGTTAATGAGAGGCTATCAGATTCCTATCTCCCCTTTCCTGCTCCCTATCCCCACTTCTCCTCGCCGCTTTAGCCTGGAGGACTGTTTTGGGAAGCATCTGGAGGTTGAATGGGATTCATTCTTGCAGGGCCTTGTGCTCCAGCGAGTATACTCGGGGCAAAGACGCCTGTCTGCAATCCATAGAGGATCTGGGTTGGGGGTGGAGAGAATGGAAACCCAAAAAGGAACCCAGCAAAACAACTTCAACTATTCTGGTCTTTTTTCTTATCGCTCCAAATGTCTTTACACTTTGTTGTTTTAGAAACCAGATCTTTGTGTAATTTGTGAAAGTGGTCTTAATGAATCGTCCTGCAGACTTTCTGAAGATTTCTCTAGATTTTCTTTTTCTTTCCACCATTTTCAGCCCAGTTTTTATACCTGGCTATGACTTCATATTGTGCAATCTGTGCATTAAAAATTATGGTATACCAAAGAAGAAGTCTCACTCCTAACACGGTAATTTATGATAGATTAGCAGATTGAATTAGATCAACACTTGAATGAATAACTTTCAGACAGATTTTTAAAATTAATTTTTTAAAATAAAAACATTTTTAAAAGCATCACCTAGTTTTTTTTCAATCTTTTTGTTATCATTATTAATACACTAGGCTTTTACAGTTTTGTAATTGTCAGAACCAAAGACATGCATTTATAACTTATCACATTTTTGGATCCATTGAACTCACTTGTCAATTTTTAATTTTTATACAAAATGATTAAACTCAAGACATTTTCTCAATAAATCAAGATTTTGAAGAAAGTGCTAACTTTAAAGAGATGGAAGTCCTAGAAATATACAGAAAACATATTTTTTGTCATAAAGTTAAAGGCGGGGTTATGGTTTTTCTAGTTAAATGGATGTAGAAAGTGCCAAAATGGAAACGTGCGAGTTCAAAACGGGGCTGCAAAAGGGGGGAGTTGACCTAGAAATTAAAAACAAACTCTTTGTGTCAGGTTTCCAGTAAGAAAGTACCTAAAGATTAGATTTCAAACTTAGCTAAGTTGCCTGTTATATATAGACACAACACTGGTTTAACCTGTAAATGCTTTACATCTGAAGGATTCATGGGTCAAAGTTAAATCCCTTTTAAAAGACAAAAAAAACATATCTCTGGAAATGGTAAATTACTGCGCAGAAAATAAATGGAGAAGCAAAAGAAATTCCTAGAGAAAAACTTTGCATTACCTGTAGAAAACTTAGAGATACATTGCTCTATAGCATTCTTAAATATTAAAACAAGACGTGGCTGTTTTATATTGCATCTGTTGCCACGAGTCTTTCAGTTATATGTAAGACAAAATGAAAAAGTTGTTGCAGTATTGTCCTTTAAAGGTCTTCAGAAACTCCAAAATACTTTCCATTATGAATGCTGACAATTTCTCTGCTAAAGGAGAAGGAAGTGTGGCAGGTTGCAGAAGTCAACTGTGGAGGCTGTATTACTGTAGCAGCTGAAAAAGTCAATTTTCTATTTTGGAGAATGCTTTTGTTCAACTGTAGTTTCAAACCACAAGGACACAGTGATTGACTCGAACCACATCATAACCCTTTGCTATTGCTGTGAGAAAAGACATTTATTAATTTAGTCTCTCAAAAGGCCAAACCTGACAGCCAAAAAGTGTAAAAATCCTGAAAGTATTAAACACAGATGAATCACAATCTGCCTTTTTATTGTTTTTCAAGGTGAGTAAGAAGAGCCTTTTGGGTTACCCAATTAAAACTGAATATTCATTCTAGATGGTGATGTAGTGTGATACAAAGCATACATAGTGGAAGACAACAAATTTCTTCAAACAACAAAAATAGACTGTTTGTTGGAAGCACATTTTACCCAAGATTACAAAACCATTTGAATTTTGCACACCTATATAAAGTGTTGACATCCAGGGGCTTCTGCGTGTTTTATTTAATTTTTGTTGTTTAAATTACAGGTCTTGTCACAAATGTGGTGTATTACAGGCAGAGAGGACTCCCGCAAAGCTTTTAAATCTTTCAGTATGGTGCCTGTTTGTTAGGCCTCTAATCTACCGCTCTCAGACATTTCTCCTGGCTTTCACCAAATCTCCAAATAAAACTACTTTTATTATGAATAGATATGATGTTATGGACTAATTCTCAACTTCTGAATAACTTTGTTACTCGCTAGCATTTTGTTTTGTAAGACTTTCTTTTAAACATACAGACACAAACTTTAACATTAGTATTGTGAGCTATAAGCCTAAAATGCGCAGTTCAGTTTACTTCATTTATTCAGTCGGATCAAACACTGAGCGATTCTCTTACCACAACATGGAGTAAAATGTATGTGGCATTTTACTTCCCTTTTACTGACTGACTCCTTTGACTTTTTTTATGCCTTTGCTGTGAACTGGCGCCTTTGCTTTTTGCTGGTTCCTATCAGTGTGTTTGTGGCTGAGTAAAGGGGGCGCTGGCTTGCACCAGAGCTAATCTGTAAAAGCTAATGGGATTGTAAATGTTTGGCAGAGAGGAGTGGTAATAAAATGAGGGACCCGTGTTGTTAAAGTCAGAGGTTTTTTAAGTGACAGCTGTTATCGAATACACACCATGCAGTTTAATCCTGCCTATGTGAATGTGCACATGTTGTTACATGCGTTCATGTGGACACACTGCAGCCAGGCTCCACTGTGCCTTTTGGAGCCTGGCTGCTCCCACTGATGGAGTGCCAGGCAGGATCCTTTGAGTTAGTGTTTGTTTACCATCATTAGGTCTGTGGGTTTGCAGGTCTGCTGTGGTGACAGACAGAAACCTCATGATGACAACATAACTGCAGCATGTTACAGCAGGGGAAGGCGTGACCTGCTGCCACATTTCTCATTCTGCTGATAGTACTTATCTCTAAAGGCAGAGAAATAGGGTAATTTTGCTCCTGCAGCTGTCAAAACACACCATTCTGTGGCTGTTTAGTTGATCCATGTTTCTGGGGAATGGAGCTAAACTTTAGAACAGAGGTTAAGGGTGGCACACTTTGACGTTCACTTTGTTTTTTAACTGTTCTTAGTTATAAAGACCCTTTGAGCAATCAAAACGCACCAAGATTATTTTTGTTGTAACATGCTCTGTTCAAATCCCTGCAAATTGTCCCCTGGCTATGCAATGAGTTGTTCACATTGTGCCCATCCTTTAAAATCGACATATCGCTGCATGAGCCCTCTGTATCCCACTGTGATTTGGTTGGGAGAGCAGAAATGGCAGATTAGGCTTAAATCCGTTCAAGTAGATTATGCCCTCATCTCTAAAGCTCATGCACTGAGGGTTTCTTATAATTGCCGCTTGTGGTTTGGAGGGCCCACAGCACCCAGCTTACACAGTCAGGTGTTCAGGCCCGTCTGTTCTTACAACGCCGTCCGTGTGCGCTTATTAAAAGTGCAGTCCACCCCGCTTTTTTCCCATATGTGCCTCTTCCCATTGTAGTCTATCTGATTGATGTTGACTGAGGTCACCTAAGCTCATGCAGGGGATCACGGCACAGTGTGCAGGGGGCTAAATGTTTACATGCATTAATTTGACTTTATTCAGGGGCCCAATCTGCACCCATCCAGCGATAGGGCAGGCTAAGCCATATGTTATGCTTTTCAACACCGCCAGACTGAAGGTCACACCACCAGGTTATGGAGGCCAGTTTGGAAAAATACATAATCTTTGTGGGTGGATCCCTACCTTGTGTTTTGGCTCTAAGCTCTCAGGCGTCACACAAAACACGGCTCTTGACATGAGTGGGTTTGGAAACTTGTATGACACTAATGTTCCTGCCCCGATGACATTACCCTAACACTCTTGACATTGTCATACAATCAGTGTTTCTTTCCCACTGACGCACAGTTATGAAGAGCTGAAACCAAATGACAGAACTAAAACAGGTTTTTAAAAAACTGAAGATGTGAGGAGATGGATGAAAACCTACTTAATTATTTCCTGAAAGACAAACTCAAAGTAACCTCTATGAATGAAAAAAATAGGTTAAATAGGGTTTGACCTTGGAAAACACCACTGAGAAAGCAACTTTACAGATATTTTTATCATTTAGTTTATTTTTCACAGGATATTTAAGACAGAGGGAAAATCCTGTCTGTAGACGATGCTTCGCTACTGTGACTAAAAACAGAATGTTTCTTTTTCTCATTGAGATTAAGGAAATTAATGAGATACAGATTGGTCTATTTTTACTTTTTATGGTAGCTATAAAACGAAACGGTGTTTAAACATTAGTTACTGAATTTGGTGAGCTCCTGACTGTTTAAGTGAGGGTGAAACCTATGCTGAGATTAAATAGTTGTAGTGCCTTATTAGTTGAATTGGGGTATAAAGAGGTGTCTAAAAATTACCACTGTATAGGTAAAACAAAAATCAAAACAAAAAACAAAACAAAAAAAACTACAATTGGGATTTAATTTAATTCCAATTAAATTCAGACACGTCTCGGTTTGGATGTCAGTGCAAGTTCATCCTAAAAGCAGACCTCAAGATGCTAAAAAAAAAAAATTCCTGAAACCTCTTTCGTGTCTCCACAGGATCTACACCAGGCTCTTTTACTACTGTTGATATAAAAGTAAAAGTTTAACTTTTATGGGACGTGTGTGTATAAAGGAAACCATTACTCTGTAGGACAGGGTGATCAAGTCCAGTTCTTGAGAAATACTGCCCTGTGACTTTTCAAGGAATCCCTGAGGCAAATGACTGAATTCGCCTCACCACTAGTGATTCAGTTCTGCAGAATCACTTGATTCATTTGATTCAGATGTGTTGAAGAAGTCATGCAACTTCCTTGCCGAACAGTAGCTCCTGAAGATGAAGGAAGGATGTTGACAAAACTATGGCTTCTAGATTAACGTTTGTTGGACACATATCTAAGACTCCAGAGGGCATGTCGTTCTTGCAGCTGGAAGTAGCATCCTACCATGTATCAGAGGGCACTGCAGGGAAATATGAGACTATCTGTAAAAAAACCCAAAAAAACAAAGCTGAAGCAGAACATGACAATGACCCAAAATTTGCTTTTAACTCTACCAAGGACTGGTGACCTGTCCAGGGTGACCCCGCCTCTCGTCCAGAACGTTTGCTGGAGATGGGCACCAGCACCCCTTGTTCTGTACACAAGGGTGTACAGAAAATGGATGGATGGATGGATGGATGGATGCATAGAATCTACCAAGGACTGGCTGAGAAGCTCTCATCTGAAAGTGAGGACTGTTTCAAGCTTTCATCAGACTGAATTGAAGGATAAATTTCACTAAGCTTTTCCTCTGAAAACTTTTTTTCATTGACATCTTTTGTCAAATGAGTAAAAAAAGCTTAATGTGCAGTCAAATCAGTTTAATTTCCATCAGACTGATAGCAGAAATGGTAGTTTTGTGTAGCATCCAGTGTTTAGTTTGTAATAAGGGTGGCAGAGCTTTGCACACAGGAGCTACACCCCTGTACTGTTATAGTTCACTAAATGATTTAACAGCCGTCCATTGATCCACCTGGTAAACATTCATTGCTTCCAAACAGATTTTCCACCCTGTGCAGAGATCTCTCTCTCTCCCCCTCATGCGTATGCATTGGAATGCAACTGTGCATGTGTGTATGCTTGCAGCCGTGTGTGTGTGTGTATTTGAACTGAATGTTAACAGGCGGGCGGGGGTGGGGTAGCTGATTGGAGTCTGAGTGAACGATTGTTGGCAGATTGTGCTTGAGACCAAGCGAAGTATGGGACAGAGAATAGACAGTGCGGTAGTAAGACATTGAAATGAAGGATTGTCTGTGATTTCTCTCACCCATTAACCAGACTGGGCCATTGTTGTGTTCACTTCCCACTGGCACACTGTTGCTGTGAGTGACAGGCCGACAAGCCGACTCTGTAGGTCTGCCACATGGTGGGCCGTTGAATAGGGAATGCAGCATGTCACTGATTTGGAGAAACGGCTTACCTCAACTCTTTATGTTGCGAAAAGCTTTCACCTGCGCTCCACTAAACACTCCTCACTGCCTTGAGGTTAAATTAAATGAGCACTGAAGATGGCAGGCTTCAAGTAAAGTTTGTCTGCGTGGCCTAATGTTGATGTAAATATGCCTTGGAAATGGAAATGGAAACAAAGCGGTTTAACAAATGTCAGCTCCTCTGGAGAAGCGTTACCCCATCGCCACCTTAAGTGTTGTGGCACACACCCGGCAGCGCGGCGGGACCAAAATGGCCGGGGACATTGTGCGGCTGCGTGCGGCGAGGGACAAGGCAAGTTGAACGGCTCTCACAGGCGGAGGCCGTCTCATGGAATTCCAGAGTCGGAGCAGGAGGTGCAGAAGAGGCTGCTGGGGCAACAATGGCCGGGGACATCTGTCATGCGTGGCTGCTCTCCCCTTTGCTTACAATGGATCTGGGGGACCAGCCAGTGGTGTCTTTCTTCTGGCTCCCCTCCTTTCCGGGGACACTTCTGTCCCTCACAATGGCTCTTTTGTCCACTCCTCGCTTTTTTTTCCTTTTTTTTTTTGCCAACGTTTAACCCTTCGAGTCTGCTCCTTTTTCTGCCTGCTCTTTCTGTTTCCACAAGAAAACAAAACAAAGTCGAAAGCACGACTGTTCATTCACCTCTTTCTCCTGCTGTTTTTCATTATGACTTTTCGCTCCGACTCTGCCTTCGCTCTGTGCGCCTTGCACGAATCTCTCTTTATAAATGGCTTTTGTTTGTGACAGCAAGTGAGACATTAAATAGACGATGGAAACAACACCTCTAATCCTCCTCATGGATCTTTTCCAATGAGGATATTTAAAACGTTTCAGCTCAGGAAGCTGAAAGACTTTGGCGAAATTCTAATTGATCCACTATTGCCTGGTTTTTTTAAAGCAGCCAGTCCAGGAATGCCATGTATGTAGATGTTAGCGTCTGCGGTCGTGCTGAGATGGTTTACTTGGGGTTCCTAACACACAGGATTACCAGAAGTAGACTTATTTTCACAGTTTTCAGCTAATGTTTTTTTTTTCTTTTTTATGATTGTCGCTTTTAGTTAATGAAAACACAAAATTAAGGATTTTTACGACAGAAATGTGATGCTATGTCCAACATGATCACAGTGAAGAGGGCTGTGGGCAAACACTGACACCCTCCACAAAGGAGGACAAGCCACAGAAGGCTGTTGCTATAGAAACTGTATGTTTACAGAGCGCTGTATCCAAGCACATTAATGAAAAGTTGAGTGGAAGAATAAAGTACAGAAAAAAGGTGCTACACTCTTAGGAGGAATGTGAAACAAATCCCAATTAAAAAAAGACTTTAAATACAGAAAAGCGTTAATAAGGACCTGCGACAGACTGGCAACCTGGAGATAGGCACCAGCACCCCTCCTGACCCCACTAGGGACAAAGAAAATGGATGGATGGTTAATAAGGCCTTGGCATGGTCTCCAAAACCACATGGAAGATTGCTAACTTGAGTAGTATACTGAGTGCTGTTTCCCAACATATTAATGGAAAGTTGAATGGAAGGAAAAAGCGTTGCAGAGCAGGGTGTACAAGCAAAAGTGGAGTCCTTGTGAGAACCGTGAAGCAAAGCCCATTCAAGAGTTTAACAAGATGAGAAATGCAGCTTGAGTCTGTGACTTAAGGATCCCCAAGACACACAGAAATAGATATGATCATTTTATAAAATGTGGAAGCAAAACTTTAGGAATAACAGCATTCATTGCCCTTAGCCCTTCTCTACTTGCAGCCAGATACGCAGCCAAAGTACTAAAACGTTGTCGTTGCTTACATACTAAGCTTACTGTTAATGTAATCAAAACCACTTCCTCTGGTGACACCTGATTATCAAGTCCACAATAATGTTCCTGCCTCAGCTCTGGAGTGGCTTCAGTATAATTATACTCAAGGTTGTCTGTTTCTTGGTGTTTTCAACACTCATCAGCTTGATGTAAATTACAAATTGATTTTTTTTTTCCCTGCAACTACTCATTCTTAAAGACTTAAGGGGTTCAAGCTGGTCTTCAATTGATTGGCCTGATTGCAATTTCGCAACAAGTCTTTACAAGAGGAAACTTGGCATTAATCTATGCTCATCAATGCCGCTGTACCAGCATGACCAAGCAGGAAACTCACAATCTAACTTCTTTATATTTTTTGGCTCAAAGTGCGTTGAGCAGCATTAGTTGCGGACAACCCTGAATGGTTGAAAAGTTATCTGTGCCTCATTTTTGAGAAAAGACAGCAACGTGTGCTTCTCACAGCCTTGCAACAAATTGCAGCGACTGGCGAGCTGGACTGCTATGTCCAGTTCTGGCTGCTAATTGTTGCCAGCTGCAGAGGGCTGAGGAAACAAAGGGCTGTTTGAAAAGGTGATCTGTGGATCGGCGACAGGCCGTCCACCCTGCTGCAATGAGACGTGCTTCATATGGCATGTGGCATTTGTGCCTTCATTCTCATTCTCAGGCGTCCTGTTTGGTCAAAGCACTGTAGCAACAGCAGCTCCTGTGTTTATTTAATGATCCAAAAAGGAACATCCCATCTGACTGTATAGAGGTTATCAGCTGAGATTCGTTCCTTCATGTTTTTTGCTGTCATTTCATCACCTAAGTAGATTAAATTAATAATTGTAAAGCACGATGGAAATATACATCAGGGGTCAACTTATCTTCATTTCCAATCTTTGCTCTGCAAAAACCTTTGTAACTGGCTCTGGGAAGAGGAGGGAGGGATTTTAGGAAGCAAATGGTTCATGTGAGTGGCTGAGTCAGTTGTTGGAGATAACATTCTTGTCTTTTCCTTGTCAGCATAAATATTTAAGTAAAGCTGTCAGGAGGGCTCCCTCTCTCCCAGTCCTCTCTGTGAAGACGGAGCAAACCAGAGAGGGAAAAAAGTCACAGAAAAAGGCCTCTGAATGGTCGTCTGTCAGCAAGGCTGTTCGATTTGCTTATAACCAGCCCTTTTTGCATGCCGACAGGACCTGCGTGTACGCCTAACACCTCTCAGTGCTGTCTCACTGATGGAACGACGCTCCAGGCGTCCTGTTATGACAGCTCACTCTCCGCCTTGAGAGACCCCATCTGGGGCCTGTTCTGACAGGGCAGCCACTTGGAATCGCTCTGATGAGGGGCAAACTCAGACCTCTATTATTCTGCTGCTGCTCCCTGTCACTTTCTGTTTCTGTCTTTGTTTCTGCATGCAACGGTTGCTGGCCCGATTTGGTGCAATCAAGACGACCGGTACAACCGGTACATGCTGAAAAACTCTTTATCTCAGAAACAACAGCAAAACACCTAGAGATTTGTAAAGCAGCATTTTCATTTCTTAATAAAAATGCCTTCTATATTGTTTTCACTCATTATTCTGGCATTCAACAAGTGGAAATAATGTTTGGTCTGATTTAATGTTACTCAGCAAGCAGAAAGGGGTAAAATGTTGACTTCAAGTCATCTTAAATTTTTAATAACATGCTTTTAACTTTTCGAGTGGCTCAGTGAGAATTGAAGAAGACTTGAGTCTGGTAGAAAAGCAGTGGAGAAAGATAAATCTGAGCCTTAGAAGACTAGAGCTAATCGCTGAATATAAACGGTCAAAATGCCACTGGAAACCCGCAAAAAGTTGATCAGCAGATATAAGAAGAGTTAGATTGATGTCATGACCCAAAACATTTTTTACACTGAATATTCAGAGGGGCATAGGCAATTTTCAACTTGTCATTTAAAAAAAAAAAAAAAAACTTAAAATTATTTTTCTTTAAAAATGAGTCTCCTTTTACATTATTGTTTTGTTTTTGAGAGACGCTTATCTCATTTCCTGCCAGAAACAAACAACCTGGTTTGTTTCTTAAAATAATTTTAAATCTAAAAACATTAGGGTTATTAATAATTTTGGGTTTAACTGTATTGTATATGTTAGGTTTTAATAAAATGCAGTTACAGTGCAGTTAATTATTAAATTATTATACATGTTGTGATAATTATAGTTTTGTAAATTCTCACCTTGAAACCACTTTTGAATCTTTCCTTTAAAGTTACGTTTACGACCAAGACATTGAAGGCAGGTTAATAAATTCATTATTAGCACCTTAATAAATAATAATCATCACTCTTAGTTGCAGGGTGCCACACTTTAACGTTGTTTTCCACATATTTTTTGAAAAGCAGTGTACCAGTTTCTTATTTTAGTCAGTAACACATATCCGTGTTGTGAAGCCGTAATGTTGCTACAGGAGAGAATGATTAATAAAAGAGAAAATAAAAAGTTGTACCTATAGGATCGGCAGTGACACTGTGAGGTCACGATAAAGAGATCAGAGCAGTAAGAATGTCCTTGGCAGCGGCCCGGCCAGGCTACGGTTAACAGATCAACCAGCACCATCTGTGACAACCCCAGAAGCAATTATCCCATATCGAATCCCTGCTGACCATCTATATTAAAACTTGCTCGCAGCACCTGAGATTAACCCACACTCACACCTTTTCCTCCATAATCGCGCCTGCCGAGCAGCGCTCGTTCTTCTTCTGTGCGGTCAGGCCAGTAGCGTGACCTAGTTCGCTGTCAGCCTTCACCTTGTTCTGTGTATTCAGTCATGCTGCTCCTGCCCTGTCTACAGTCATAGCCGTCCCCATCAGTAAATGTCCAATACCTTAAAATAACTATAAGCCAGGTTATTGCACTCAGAGGGAGAAGGAAAGAAGGAGGGATCTTGACTGTAAAGGCACCATCACGGACATTTCCAGTAAATGGCATCTGAAGGTCAGTGGTTGGACACAGAGCACCAGCTGTGGTCTGACCGTCTGCCAGAGAAAAAACAAATCCTTTCTAGTTGTCCTGGCTTCTCTTTTTGTCTTTTTTAAAAACTCAGATCAATCAATCTGGCGACTGGAATATTAAAATTTATGTTATCGGCACTCAACTCAAGACCTTTAGGTGTGATAAGTAGTTCCTATCCCTTCGTTTTTCTGCTTGCTATTGGGCCCAACAAGTGAGACTTTTAAAATAAAATCATTTTTCTTAACTGCTTTGTTTTACACAACAACTCCGTTAATCGCTTCTTCGATCCTTCTCACACAGTTGTTCAAAGAAACGGGAAGGTCGTGTCCATCAGAGCAGCGATGCTGCTCAGAACCATAACACAGATTGCATCGCTCTGAATGGAACCCATTTCTTTGTTAGTTTTTTTTTAGTTTTTCTCAGGTTGTGTTTTTATCAAAAGCAATAATTTCAAAGCCACTGCATCATTTCTCCTGACTTTCTTTTCTCACAGTATAAATCACTATAAAAATCTTGATTTATGTTATGCATTCATGTCCAGGTTTGTTTTTTTTTTTTTTTCTCCTGTCTTCAGTCTAGGTTTAATTTTCATTTTTTTATTTTTTACACTTGTAAGCATGGAACGTGTATGCAAGTCATAACTTTTATGAATTGCAAGCCCAACACTATAAGAAAGAAAAACGTGCTAAAATCATATTATATCCTCCTTAAATTGTAAAGAAAACTGGTAGAAATATAAGAAAAAAAAATGGGTGAAAAGAACCCTAATATGATGTGTTCTTGGAGGAATGTACACTTTAATCAATAGAAAGAAAGCATCTTCAGTTCTACTTCATCTCATTGCCGCTATAGTTTCATAAATGTCTCATAGAAAGCGCAGTGCCTGCTTTGCCACTGCTGTCTTGTTGTGCTTCCTAGAAAATGAACAGACTTTCAAAGTGCAGAGGGCCACAAAGACAGCGTGCACACTTTTGATGTTTTTGAAATGAAAGGTAGTGAAATGCCAGTGACAAAGAGCAGAGCCGCCACGGCTCATTGAGACTCAGATGTGAACAGAGAAGTGGAATTCAGTGCAGCCTCAAACACATGGCTCCATTGTGCTAAATGTTTTCCCTTCACTGTAGGACAATGCTCAAGGCTGTCCCCTTCATTTGATCTGTCCTTGCATTCAGTGCCGCATATTGTAGAAGATGCATCAATTCAAGCCTGCAGTATAATGCAAGTGAGGACTGTAATAGGTGAAACATATTTTCCTCCATCCTTCCACATTTGTAATGTGCAGCTCGCCATTGTTTCATTGCAGCAAGCCGACCTGAAAACTGCCCGTTTCTCTCAGAACATGTTATTTTCTGGAGGCCATTAAGCTATCAAAGATGTGGCCTGTGAGGAAATGAAACATTGTCCAGAGAGCTGGAGAATTCCTCTGAGCTGGGGGAGGACAGGGAGACGGAGCAGCAGTGTGTGTGTGTGTGTGTTTGTAGGGGTGGGATTAGAGAAGGTTTGGAGGTGGAGGAGAGGGGAGACGATGATGATGGACAGACACGGGGGAGTTCTACCAGTATCAAAGCGGCAGGAATGTAGAGCGGGCTGGTGGGACCTGGAACGCTCTCCCAGCCCTCTGATCTGATGTGATGTGTGAAGTGGAAGAGTGAGGCAGAGCTCAGCACTGCACACAGCACACAAGACACAGAGCAGCACCTCAGATTCACAGCTGGCTACCAGACCTAAAACAATGCAGGGATGTGTTTAGTTCCATGAGCATCGAATGTCTTATTTTTTTTTCTTTTTAAATCTGGTCAATTGTTAAATGATTTTACAAAACCACATCGACTATTTAGCTTAAAAAAAACCCACTGGAATGTTATTCTCTATCTAAGCTGGTTGATGATTTATGGGCCTAAGTGATTCTCTCTGATAGGACGATAGTGAGTAAAATGTTTGGAATCAGAGCTTCACTGTTTAATTGACTTGGACAGCTCTCCGTCCTCATTCAGGGTCATCAGCTGGCCGGAGACTCTTTGCCTCCATGCTATTTTATTTCTGGTTAGCCATTACAAAGAAGCCTGGAGCTTTTACTGTATAAGTCTATGCGTGCACTCCTGTTTAAGTCCATTTGCTCTTACTTAATGTCCAAACTATTCCCTAATGCTTTGTTCTTTACTCTTAACACAAATCTCCCTCTCAGTTTTTTCCTCCCCTCCCTTTTATCTCCGGGCGGACAGTGGCGTCTTCCCTTCTCCCTCCACCTGCCAATAAAAACGCGGTCTACGCTGCCGCTCAGCCCCATCAGGACGTTTCTAAACCCACCTGAAATTCTCTGTCCTTTTCTCATTTCTGTACCCCTGCCTGAAACAAAGGAGAAAAACCATTCAATAGTTATTGATTTGGAGACCTACAACTTTTACTGGAGAGCCCATTTAATCTCAAAAGCTGATTTATTGCGGGCCCTCTGACAATCCCATTAAACTGCTGTCCAGCTAATCAAGTGAATTCTTTCTCCTCGAGGAGGACTAATCTTTTATAGGGCCAGGAGAGCAAAACCTTGCAGTATGATTGGCAAAGGAACTGGAAGGTGTAAAGTTGCGTCACCTTCCCGTAAAATACAAATATGCAATATAAAATACATTATTTAGGGAAGATTGTGAATTGAATTATATTCTGAATTATTCAGTTCACACTGTGACTTGAGCGGTAGGCTCATGATTGTCTTTCAGATATTCTTCAAAATTGGGGCAAATTTAAGAAAAAAAAATTGTTTTTCTAACATGTGCAATCATTTTTTATGCAAAAAGTAAATTCACGGTAAATGTTATTTCCCTTTTGGATCGATAAAGGATTATTGAAAGGTCTTTGGATTGACAGGAAATAAATAATAGTCACTGAACCACCAACGTCTTCCAATAGATGTTGACAAAACACTCGTGGTGAACAGAATATTTTTGTTTTTTTACAAAAAAAAAAGTTTTTCAATGTGATTTAGTTTGTGAAATGTCATGCATTTTGTTATTTAATAAAGACTTGTGTAAATACTTTTAAAACCTTGCAAAACCACTAAATATTGTGAATGAACCATTGCGCCTTTTTATTTTTGTGAAAGTTAAATACTTGTTGCTACTCTTTGGCTGTCAAAATTTTTGTTAAAATCGATACAGAAATTGTGTAGTTTTTCCAAAATCAATGCAAACTAAACTGTTTCCATTTTCCCAAGTTGGTACAGAAGCACTGCAGGCCAAAAACCAGCTGTTCTCTTCCTTTGCTTACAACCAGGGCTGACAATCAAAACAGGTTAAAAGTTTAAAACTCCTCTTATGTGGATTGTACATCTGGAGACGAGCCTTTGTGACCTCCTTAGGCAGATGGATAGGAACAGCCAGAAGATAAGCTTTAATTTAAGCGGTGATGCAGATTATAGAGCTGAGCAGCATTACACTTGTGGCCAAGTATCTTAAAAATGGAAATTTTGATATTTAGGAGGAGCCCCCGTATCAACAACAGGGCTGTTGAGACAGTATTCAACATGCTGGATTGCACGTTGACGTTGTCTCTTTAAATCTCTTTAAATATTAATAACTTACTGATAGCCCCGTTAAAGCAGGCACATATTGATGGAGGGTTGGAAACAGATGACTTCATTTTGTAGCCAAGAAATTACTTGTTTAGCTGAATCCAATGTACACACTCCCATCCATGATGTGGTCATTTATGACAGATTTTTCTCTTTTAAAGAAACCCTTTTTTTGCTGTTTATGTATACAATAAAACTACATTTGAAGTATTTTTCAACCAAGTTGCATTTGAATTGCCTACCAGTTATTGACCTGACACAAACTGAGACAACATAAATATTGTTATATTGTTACTAAATCCATCAAATGTGCTTTTCTGTAATATTGAACAAAGATATTGAGTATTTATATTTATTTTGTGTTTCTAAATAAGGTAGAAACACAAAATAAATGATGGTTGAACTTTATGACAGATTGATAAAATTTCACAAGCTCTTGACTCACTGAACCAGCTCAAAAATGTCTTATTGTAATTTCTTTATATGCTTTTTTTATTTAATTTTGTAAAGAAAAACCCCTTATGGCTGCTTTTTTTCCATAAATAATTCATCAGACGTCATTTGGCTTTACTTAAATATCGTATTTATCATGTCTTGCAGCGCCAGACATCATTGGGTTGTCATTTTCTCTCAGAGGGAAAATGCCAGATGGAGCATTTCCATCAGATTAAATTGATGCTAGATCAGATTATGCGTGAAGGGAGCTGCAGTTGTCTGCTGTTTAGGAATCCAATGCTGTCAATAGAATGCAATAGGGTGTCATTTACTGTTAGTGAGCTAACCTTGTTACTTTCACTTGTCATTTATATTGAGCTACTAAGTAGGTTTATTCGCTTTTTTGTTTCTTTTCCTAATTTTCCTCTGTGTGATACTTTTCTTTAGTTAGAGCATCAAGAAGTGTAGTTCTCTTTGTTTCCACAGGTTTCCATATAAAATGAAGATATAATTGATTTGATCCTTTATTTCTCAATTGACAAAGATTCACTTTGCCACATCTTTTTGACAGAATAAACCAAGCTCACATATTGTCAGCAGATATTTGAAAGCTTTTTTCCGTTGGTATTCATGGAGATTTTCAGCTCCTAGTTCAATAGCAGCTGAGCTTTAGATGGCGATAGCTTTTCTTCCCACTCATTTGCATACTAAGAGTGGGATCCCATTGGAAAGATCAAGGTAATCTATGTGTGGCCAATGTTGGGCTGCAGCCAGGAAGGCTCTGTCGATTCCATTAAAGGTAGGGCCAGATGTTTGTCATTACCTTTATTGATAACCACAGAATCAATACTGTGATTTATTCTGCTGGGATCAGACAAAGCTGTAGTCACAAGTTTCACCATTGCCTGATCAATAGTACACAGTCGACAAGTATAAGATGACCACACATGAATGATGAGCAGCAGCAAAGATGTAAAGTTTACGTGCAGGGAGACAAAACTGTTGGGGAGATTTTGGTTCCACTTAGAATTGTGTTGTTGCTGTGGACATCTCTTCATTAAGACTTTTACTTTAAAAGACTAAATAGGCATTAAAATACAATGCCCTGCAAAAGTATTTTCTTTCTTAGATTTTTCAGGTTTTTTTCTGCTTTAAAACCTTCAACTTCAATGTATATTATTAGGATTTTATGTGGTAGATCAAAACAAAGTGGCACGTAGTTGTGAAGTGATGCAGCATGTCAACATTTTCACAAAAAGAAAAGTGTAGTATGCATTTTACTCTAATACTCCTAAATAAAATTCAGTGGAAACTAATGTTTCCAACGACTTGTTAGATTGGGTCAGATAAAGTACAGAATTAAATCCAGTTGAGAATCTGTGGTAAGAATTTAAAATGGATGTTCACAGATGCACAAATTACTTATTTGAATCTATTTTTCAAAGAAAAATTATTACGAATTTTAGTCTCTGTATTTATATATATATGCTGGAAGATACATGCCTCTTACGACTTAAAGGCAAAGACTTCCCATCTCCATTAGCTTTTTATAGCATCGTACTGCTCCAACACATGCATGTAAGTCAGTGTAGTTACTAGTCCACAGCCTTAATGTCCAGAGCTGGACATTCCTCTGGTGGTTGTGTTGAGAAGGAGGGAGCGGTGCACTGACAACACCCTCTGAATAGACGCTGAGTTGCCGAACTGGACCAAAATGTAATTACTTCTCGCTCACAATGTCACGGCACGGACCTGAGCCTGACAGCAACCTCAAAATGGAAAGCACCAGGATTGAATTAACCTCCAGCTGGGAACATTGTTCTTGTGTGTTGGTGTGAACCAGACCTGTGTCGTCTCCATGACTGAAATTCACAGAGTTCTCCTGAACTTGAGCTGTCACGCTATTACGCTGCCCAGAAACAGTTTTCTGAAAATGCTTGGCCAAGCAGCCCAGCTATGTAGAATGTGTTGACTTTTGGCCCAAATGGCCAACCACAAAAGTCAGCTCGGACCAGCAGACGAGAACGAAATAAAGTTAAACCCCAAATCATTTAGAAGATTTATGTTGAAAGCAATATTTTAATTTTACCCACTTGTTTTTATGACTGCAAAAACAATGCTAATTTATGCAGAGATACAGATTCTGTGTTTAAGGATTTGAGTTAAAATAAAATAAAATAAAATCTTAAATTACAGTGAAGGCAAAAAGGCCTTCCTAGTAATCAAATACTTGGAGAAAATCAAAGAAAAATCACAGAAACCTCAGTGGACACATGCAAAAAACTGATCGACAATGATTAATTTATAACAAAGGATTAAAGGGTTTGATTAGAGTAATGAAGCAATGGCAACTTTTTTACTTATTACTGAGAAGAAGATAAATAATTTCTGCCATTTTTTATTAAAATGCATGAACCCCCCACTAACTTTACATTTTTGTACCTTCAGAGAAATGCCTTTCCGATTTCCTGCCAGAGATAAACTTCTTGCATGAACGAAAATCTAAATATTGGAAAGGCATGTCTCTTACTAAGTTCAAAGTAAGAATAATTTTGAACTCGCTTTAAATCAGTAACATGCGTGGGCTATTTTATTAGAGATGCACTCGTAGGGAATTTGAGGCTTACTCTTGAACATATGACGATATTAGAAGCAGAAACATACTGTGTTTCATTTTGCCTGACTCAATATAAACCTTTGCTAAAGGCTTTAAAATTTGACAGATTACATGCAGTCCATCATGGATGCTAATGAATATTTCCATGATGTGATTTATTTGCTGGGTTGTGTGCAGTAGGCACTGGTTGAAGGGGCTAATATAATGTAACGAGGACTTAAATGAGCTATTAATCTGGTAGACCCAAGGGTAAAAGGACAACACAAAATGGATCTGAGCAGCATGATGTAACCAAGATGCTGGGAGCTGTAGCTCATTATGAATTGTTTTTGATTTCATACTTTAAAAGGAATAGATAATTCAAAGAAATGGGGATTTTTATTCCACTGGGCATTCCATCAAAGCAGTACATCCATCACATGTGTAGTAACACACACATTTTATTATTTATGAATTTAGATGACTTTATTGAAAAAGAATTAATGTGGCAATTTACAATAATCTGCGAGAGACATTTTCTAAGGTCTCATAAATGACCCAGTGAGGACCGGAGAGGTTGGTTTGAATCGGTGAACCATCAGAGGCTGCATAATTAAAAATCATTCGGACAGCTGTACCATTTAACCTAGGCAGCCCACGTCCTGGTTACTAAGTTATGGGTTGACAAATAAGGAAGAAGCATGGGTTGAGGTAACAAGTGTGTTTTTACATTTTCAGGGAATCTACATAACCCTGGGGACTGAGTCATAATTTCAGTTTTGCAAAATCTACCCACATTTAAAGTGTTTTTTTCTTTTTTTAAATCCTGGAAACCACCACTTACCCGCATGCTGGCTGATGCAGTAAACCAACAGGAGTCGTGTGTTTTGGAAGCAGGAGAGCGTCTTCTTCTTTCATGTGGTAGCCTGGAGTAGTGTTGTCTTCTCTTCTCTCATGGAACCAGATGCATTATTGATGGATGGCTGATTGGGAACTCAATTACACAGAGATTACGGTGATGGCAGACACTGGAACACCACTACCCTGTCAGATCTATTGAATTAGAGCAGAGGAGAGGAGGAAAGTGTCCTTCAGAGCCTCTCCTCTCTGCAGACCTCTTGGGATGCCAAACGGCGGCAGGCTTGTTCATGCTTTGACAGGTGACCTTCCGCTGGGCCAGCTGGCTGAACACGGCTGCAGCATTTGGGTTCTAAAAAAACACATTGAAATTTTAGGAAATTACAGATTAAAGATGATCAGTGATGTTGAATTCTGAGGATATTACAGGGGATTTGGCCTTTCCTTTGTCACCTAATCCTACCAAATTTTCTAGCTCTCCAGATGTGAGCGGCCATTTTTATTAGGAGCAGAGACGCTGCCTTTACGCATGTTTGAGAGAGCGGTGGATGTAAAACAAGGGTCATACTGAATTTACAAACTAATATTTTATAATCCAGTTTTTGCTCTGACTTTTGACATGTTATATTCACAACTAGCATGGTTGGCATGGCTGGCATAACACAAAACAGTATTATTTGAGGATTCCTTTAAAAATGTATTTTCTTACCTTAGGATTTCTCCAGGGCAAGCATGACATTTTCAAATTCAGCACAGTCCAGCAGACAAGGTTGAAAGCCCAAAAGCAATGAAAACAGAAAGTATTTCTTGTGTACTCTTCATTCCTCCTGATATCAGCTGAAAGTCTTTCTCTCTCTCTAATGCAGCAGGACTGCAGCAACATGCAGAAACTCTCCTTCCTTCCATCTCTGTGCTTCCTCTGACTTCATTTCAAACCCATAACTCACTCAGAATAGGCATCTTTGAGTCTTCTGCTTGCTGTAGCAACTTCCACCATGAAGCATGTTGTTGTCAGGCAGAGGTTGGCATGGTGAGTTCACCGATTGGAAAAAAGATTGGATTTTTGAGTTTTTGCCTGGCTGGTCACTTTTAAAGCCAGCACAGCTGAAAGTCGTGTGATTGTGGTTAACTGATGATTTTTCAGTCTCTTATCGTTCCTTTTTACTGAAAACTAACCAACACAAAGTTTGTTGAATCTACCTAATCTTAAGTTGGTCAAATACAAATAATTCTTTTTGTTAATGCATTTAATTTTTGTCATGTTATGAGGTTTTTGCTTTCTGCATTGAGATTAAAATATATGAATAAAATGCTAAAAGTTTGATTTGAAGAATTAAATATTTGCATCAAAGTGTGGATTGCACATCATGTGCACCTATGCTAGTGCAGAATTGCAATATTGTGCAAATCTAACCTGAATGCGGCCAATGTGATGCGTGTTTGTGCATTCTGGCATCCGCATGGCAGCATTTGTGTATCCCTCAATATAATTTGATTTATCAAATGACAGCTGCTCATCTCTTTGCGCTAAAGTAGATGCAATGATGAGAAATGCTCAGAATGGGAATGTATGTGCATAAATATTGGAATTTCACCAGAGCTCATTCATATAACATGGCCCACCTGAATGAGAATTGTGCCTTGCAGGGTTGTATGCTATTACAAGTTTAATGCAATATCTGGATTGAGGAAGATGAGAGCAGGGATAGAGGAAGGCAGGGTGGTGGTGGGGGCATTGGCACCTGAAATGGAAGCATTCATCTTTCTTTTCTGTCGGTCAGCAAATACGTTCAGAGGAAGAGAAAAAGCAAGGTGAGAAAAGCTGAACTCGAGGAAGAAAAATCATTTTATATGGACCGCACACTGACGCCCATTTTAAATTTTTGCATTATAGAACTTCCTATTCTGAACTTCAGTTTTATTGGAGCTCATTTTCATTCTCTCACAGCTGTTTCATTTCAGGAGAGAATTGATATCAGTCAACAAGAGCAGTTTTATCCCTTTACCATTTATCATGGAAACGATTTCTTCATTCCTCAAGTGTCTTCTTCAGTGTGTCTATGAAGAGACCCGTCCTTGAAAGGGACCTTTGTTCAGGTTTTGTGTTGTCAATGGAGCCGGGGACAGAGCTTGGATTAGGTGGACAACAGGCAGCTTTCACGGGACTCCTGCTTTATCCAGGTCTTCTCCAACAGGCTGGACGGTTCAGAAAAAGACACCCCGGTGAGCCGTGCCCCGCTCCATTGCCCCTGTTTCCTCGAACACTGGGCACGAGTGAGGCCCTGGAGAAAAGGTTTAATAAGGAGTAGAGAATAGCCATTAGCTCCCTACCAACCGCTGTTGATGGAGGAGAAAATAGAGGGACCAATAGACCAACAAGAACTATTGGAGTCTGTGACAATCACATCACCGGGAAACTAATTCCTGTTCCTTTAGGGCTGCGGCTGTCAGCCGATTCTGAGCCGAAAAGACTCATTACAAAACTGAAATGGCAAGAGTTTAAAGAAATGTAGAGTTACATTTCGTCTGATTTGAACCATTTAATCCAGACGACAGCTCCTCCCCCTTAGTAAGTTGTATGTGTGTGGATGCGGGAAGGTTCAGCAGCCTTTCGTCTTTCTGCTGCATTAGCTGTGGCTTTTCCCAATCAAACATGAAGGGACTGGTGGTATAGACTTTTATCTTTATACATAAAGAAGTGACTATAAGGGAAAGAAACAAGAGTAACAGACAGCTCATTAAAACTTTATTCCAACATGGGTTTAGTTGTAGAAAAGTAATGTTTTTCAACTTTTTCCTTAAGCCACAGAGTGAGTAAAAATAACCAACATAATTCTTATGCTGGCAATAAAAAAATGGAGTCTTGTCCCTTTAGAGTAAGTCCTGCTTGCATTTGTCTGAGGAACAATAATGTAAAGGTGACCCATTGTGTGTCGAATGACTGAATGTCATTCAATGAATATCGTGAGGTTTGAAAGGGATTCTGCCTGTTTGGATTGATTTTATAAGATCAAGTTGTTGATTATCCTGAACTTTGCTTAAGAAAACTTATGCTACGTTGCATCCAGCTGAACCAAACTGTGGAAATGTTTTTGGTTTTTTTTTCTATAAATGCAGCTTAGTCTGTTTCTGTCTTGTTATGATTTTGTTTATTCCTGCAATTCTGAACTTAGCAGATGCAGAAAGTTGTTTTGTTATTGTTTTTATTGAAGTTGGCCCAGGTTGCTCAGTGTGCTCTAGTATTTAGATGTCTAACAATTAAATCCATGTGAAGATATTTGAAATGCTGAATCCATTAAGGCCATTCAAAGGTGATGGCAGGAACATTGAATAAACACTTGCCATTATTTAAAGAAATAATTCCCTTTCAAGAAACATTTCTAGAAATTAATGTCAGAGCCTTGACGCATTAGGTGTGATCACAATTTACATCAGTAAGAACGGCTCTATTTTGCATCTTGTCTTGCCTCATTGGTAGGACATAAAGAAAGCATGACCCTTGATGATTTATTAATGGTCTAGTTTTTGTGTTTTGCAGATTCATTATGAAAATGGTATACACTCAGATTTAAAACACACATAAAGCTCAGTCACTAAAATTATCTTCAGAATATCCTGCAAATCTTAAGTATTACTGTATGTACAACAAAGATTTGTCAAATAAATACATAGGTTTCACCATATAAATGATATAGTTTATTTTATTCAAAGTTAATGTTGTCATTTACATGTCAGATAATGTAATAAGGTCCTTTTTCTAAATCCTGATTTGTTTCTTTGGTAACCTGACTAAAAACAGTTTCTCTGCAACCTGCCCCAGATTGTAATCTGAAACAGCCTGAAGTCCAGGCCAATCTAAATTCAACTTTCTGACCTCCATATGTCCAAAGTTCTTTTTCCATACCATCAGACTGCATGCCTGCATGGTGTTTAAAGGTCAGGTTTCCCACTTTAGTGTCGCATGTCCCTCTACATATTAACGACATACATGGTCCTGGTTAATCTACAGTCCCTTCTCTACCTGTTGCTTCATGGTATGAATTTGTCATGGGTTGAGCAAGTTCTTATTATTTGTTTACCTTTTCCTCTCTAGTCAAAGTCATCATTTGTTTAATAAAATCCAGGTGAGCAAAGTTGTCTACAAATTCTGCTTATTAACTTATCAACAGAACATCTTTCTCTGCTTCAGGCTCGAAGATCTGAAGGGCTTATATTTTCTTTTTTAACAACTCTGCAGTGTGAAGTTATTCATCGACATGTGAGGTCTTTTGAGTGTCTTATCACTTCAGAGCGGTAAATCTGATGTGTCTGTTAAGTTTTCGGAGTGACCTCTGTGGTGTGCATGTGCTGCGTCAGTACTAAGAGCGCTGTCAGTGCGAGCCGCCATGCCACAGGGTTTAACCCCTCCTGCATTGATCCCCAGTTTGCTCCAGGCTGCCGCCTAATTCTCCAATTTTCAGCTGTTAGAGATAGAATTGGAATAATAAACAGCTGAACCTCCCACTAATAATCCTTCTGACCCCCCTTACCCCATCTAACGCTTTCTTACACACATACTCACTTTGTCCCTTCCTCCACAGCTTACCCAGGCTCACTGAGTGGTGGGTAGAGTTTCCCTGTCTATCTTAATCTATGCCAAAGCCACAAAGGACTAATAAAATGATATTTCTCTGCCTTTAGAGCCTGGAACTCATTATCAGCACTACCGCACACTAACCACATGTGCAACATTCATTTATGTTTGTGGAACCATACAAAGCATTTAGTGCTTCTTTGAGTCGATTATTTTCTGTTTTCTAGAAACATTTTTCATCTATTCTCAGCAACAAAGTAAAATATGTCTCACTCTCTGCGTGTCACTAAATACTGCATGCTGTATTGTGGCGCACTAGTTTTTCCTCACAAGAAACGATAGTGATGCTGTTTATTGCTTTGATACCAGATCTAGTAGCTGATACTCTGTTAAATGCTTTGCACTCTTCCTATTTTACAAGCCACTTCAAATAAGCTGATAAATGTTTTATGTTTAACAAGTCTACATAAGATCTACAGTTACAACCTCACTGTACCCCTCAGTCGTAGAACGATTCATGGTTCATGTAAACCAGTAACGGAGGGTCTTCATCAACTGGCTGTCAGATACAGACTTGCAGTTAGGATGGATCTCAGATATGTGTAAACAGCACTAGATAAATCATTGTAAGTGTTGTTTTGTTCTTTAATCAGACATGTACACTGTGCAGAGACAGAGTCTGTATTGGGTGAAAAGTAAAGAAGTGAAAAAGCTACTATAACCTCACTGCTCATTCAATTTGAGCATTCAGTCTTCTTGGGTAGGGGTTTATCATTATCCCACAATATTTGCCCAGGCTACCCTGAAAATGTTCTCCATTTGTCTGCTGGTGCAAGTCCTGTTTGCAAGCCTCTTGTGATCTCTCCACAGTTTTTGTATCAGGTTCAGTTCTGAGCTCTGACTCGGCCATGCCAAGACCTTTGAGTTATTTCATTGTTTTACTGATTAAAACATATGCCTAAACTCACTGTGATGCTGAAAAAAAAAATGTTCTATTCATTTTTAGATTTCCATCAGGCACCTGAAGGCTTTGGCTCAGACCCCACTATTGTTTTAAATCTTTTTTAAATTTAAATGTAACCTTTTTCTGACTAACTCAAATGGAAAAATATCACATTTAATCTTACATATAAATGTGTAAATTTAAAAGCCTCTTCCAGTATATCTTGTTTCAAATTGATGCATCTTTTTATTAATTTATTTTTAAATTTATATTGTGCATGATATATAGGAAGTAATAGGAGGGAAAAGTAATAAATTAATCATTTATTACGTGATTTTGTACACTGTGATACATTTTGCAGAAATGCCAATGGCTGTGATGACACTGTAAGTGTGACTTACTTATAATTAGGCAGAAGATATTTACATTATACTCCTGCATAACTCCTGCTTTGATTATCACCATGATGCTCTTTTTGCATAATTTAATTTAACTGACTTAAATAAAACTCTGATTTGCTACTTTGACAAAAGAAAAATTGCTGGTCCTCTTATAAAGTTTCTGAAGGATGAGGTCAAATTCTAGCAACTCAGACCAAATATGTCAAGTATATATCAAGTCTTTTTCTGGCTTTGTGGCTCATTTGCTCATTTGTCTTCAACATGTCTATTAACAATTATTCATCAATTATGCAAGCACTAAATCTTGTGTGTCCAAGTGTTCGCTCCACTAAATCTTAAATGATCTTTAAGAGTTGATTAAAACTTTCCAGAAGTGTCTGCTAAACTTCAATGTGAGGGAAAAGCTCTGTTCTGACAGTATCCATTTGGTCTCAGTGAAATTATCTTTCTGTCTTGTTTTTCTCCGTTTTTGGCTCACTTTGAGTCCCGAGGCCCTAGAGCCTTTGTGCTGCAGTAATGCTGGGCTCAGCATGCTGCCAGTGTCCACACATTGCTGCCTCAGCACTAATAAGGCAATAGAGTGATAGAGAGAGCGCCAGTTGTCTGCTTTCAACATCCCTACTCAACCATACCCTCACCTAACCCCCCACAGAGACGCCATTAGCAAACCTATTGAGGATCCCATATTAGGAAAAACATCAAGGAGTCTAATTGTGGTTGTGAGCTGAGACTCGCTGGGTGTGTTAAGTTTTGTATCCACTCTAATGAGTTGTGGTGCTTCCCTCTTTGGTTTATTGCCCCACATTCTGATTTGAGTCGTGTCACTGACCACTCGAGTGTCTCCTGATTTAGCTCCAGCCTCACGTCATGTTACAAATTAGACTTCAGATGCAGAGTGTATGTAATGCATTTTAGTTCACATCTTAGATCTTATCATATTTTGCTCCGTATTATTTCTGTCTGCTATAATAACAAAAAACTGCTAAAATGTATAAACACTTGGAGGTTGCCTAGAGAATGACTAAAGAAAGTAGTGCAAGACAGGAGGCTGGCTGTGAGTGTGCTGCATTAAAATCAAAGAAATTCATGAAAACTATTGATAGTAGTAGTACTGTCTCATATTTCTGTAACCCCGTCCCAGAGAAACATCAGATGCGCATGAGAAAAGTATAATTAGTTCAATTTCCTGCCAGGTTGTGTTTTTGTCAGTTTTATTCTTGTGTAGCAGCAGCAGCAGCACAAATGGACATAAACTGGACTGGAGAAATGGCTCCATGTAACAGGAGGAGCCGACTGTGCTATTTGAGCCTGAATGTGCCGCTAAAAACAGCCTGACAGCTGGGAGTCAAGAGCCAGAATATGAAACTGAAATGTCACCTGATCAAAACATTGGGTGGGGCATTAAAATATTTACACGTGTAAGAACGATGAGTCAGGAAAAAAAACATCTTACACTGTTTGTTTTCTGTATTTGACTCATTGAAAAAAGTGTTAGGACATATCTTGTGATATTTTTCACTGCTATCATTTGGTTGAAGACGGATGTTTAAATCCTGAGTAATAGGAAGTGTGGAAGTACATCTTGAAATGAAGGATGTAATGTTTATCAGTACTTGTAGTTTGTTACTGAAGCTTTTGTACGTCGCCTGACATAATGATGACAAAACTCCATCTCTTAGGAAATAATTATAAAACTGACTTTCACGTTAAAGGGGAAAGAAAATGGAGCGTTTTCAGTTTTGTGTATTTTGTGTTCAGTTTAATTAAGTTCAATTCTTATTTAAAAAACGCCAATTCATTACATATGTCATCTTAAGGCACTTAACAAAAAGGGACAAAAAGTCCAATCAATCCAGTCATGCAGACAGATTGCAAGTCAAGTACATCCATTCCAATTGATCCTAGTTAGCAAACAAGGAGTACTCACTTGCTAATCCATTCACGGAAATAGACTCAACAAACATCTCATTGCTCAGAAATCAACTCCGTTTCTCCACTCTGCAAATTCCTACAGGCTCGATATCCCACGGACAAACCTTCGCACCATGGGCTCTGCTGCACCTCGTCTGCAGAGCTCTCTCTCCAAACCACCTGATGACTCTCTCCTGAAAGCTTTAAGAAAGGACTGAAGATAGTTGTAGCATTTTGAGATTGAAAAATCTGAAGTACAGTAGAAATTCAATAAGTTATCAGCATCATCGGGTTTAGTTTATTATTCAAACTGGTTACAAAAGTTTTCTATCAATAGACGTGGAGTGTTGCTTTCATTGTCATGTTGACTTTGCAACAGTTCCTCATACTGAGCATCCATGACAGGAAATAAGGAACCTCCAACATGGCACCTTCCATGAACCGATCAAGAATAGATTCAATTTTAGGCTAGGCCCAATGTTTTCTAAACTGTTAGATTCATTTTTATGAATTTAATAAAATGCATTTGTATCAGAAATAAATTTCTTCTTCTTCTGTTGAAGGAAAATAATTTCCTATCTTGATCTTTCGCTATTTTCCTGAACTTAAATAATTTATTTGTTTATTTATTTATTATTAATTTATTAATTCACTTACAGTTTAAAATGAACATGTCGCATTGATTTGAACAATAACCTCTTTTGGTTATTTCAACACCCATTTAAGTCTATGTAAAAATTAGGTTTTAAAAAAAAGTCATTTAAATCAGATATGATGAACTGGTTGTTTCTATTCTGTACCATTTTTCTTTTCCAGGAAGGAAATACTGTCATACAATTGGATAAAACATCACAGCAGATTCTTTATGAATGAATGCATCAAAGTCTCATCAAAACAGCGCTGACGTTTTTGCAACAGTGTTGAATCCTTGTGAATGAAATCATCTTGCCAGTCTAGAAACATCAGAAGGGATGCTTAGGTCAGATGCTTAAGCAGCATGTATGATAAGCTCTTTTAAAGCTACAACACAGCTGTTGTCTGGCTTACAACTTCACCAGTAGCTGCCAGTATAGGACTTTGTTTGATCCCGACTCACCTGATCCTTGGAATCGAAGCCTGGCAAGATTTCCTCAGTCATTATTTCCACATGATATTTAGGGGAATCCAGTCGCCTTGTAGGGTAAATATGGATGCACGGTGAAATTCAGTGGCTCCGCCTTTGCCAGTTTGTCACCTTTTTCCCAGTATTAATAATTATGTGCTTTATCAGGCAAATTGCACTGAAAACATTCCTGCTGCTTAAATCTGGGCGTGGCTGATGATTTGATAATCTGATTTTTTGGTGGTGTTTGGGGCAATTGATAATTTACTCTGAATACGTTCCAGAAATAATAGGTAAAGGTAAAGGCAATTTTATTTATATAGCACATTTTCAGCAACATGGCAATACAAAGTGCTTTACAGGATTTAAAAAAATTTCTGCTTTAAATTTGTAAAAGTAATGAATACTCCACAGTTTCTAAGTAATAACAACAACTAAATGTTCCTGTTCTGGAAGATGTTATTCTGGATTCTAAGTTTGTTCTAATTCCTTTTCTGGGTTGCAATAATAGGAGTCTCTCTGCATAATAACCCAAAAAATAATGTAATATTGATCTAAGTCGTGAGTACTCTACAGTTTCTAAAGTATAACCTAAAGAGTGACTAATAAACTCGAGTCTCTGGATTCCAAGTTTGTTCTAATTCCTTTTCTGGGTTAAAAGTGAGTACTCCACAGTTTCTAACAAAATAACAAAATAAAAAAGAGGAAAGGACACATTAGGGCAAATGGCAATATTCAGACAAAACAAGGGGCAAAACAAAGACATGAGTGACATCACAGGGCCATGAAACCACGCTGCTCAGCCTCCCGGCAGAAATCTGATAAGATGTTGTTATCAAGGCATAATGTCCTTGGGAGCACTCGGCTCCACAGCTGCATGTATAACAAAAGGGGATGAGGTGGGAAAGAGCGTTATGTTTACATATCTTCAAGGAGATTGGAAATATGCAGCCCTTCAAAGGCAACATGGGGAAAGCCAATTCAGATACAGAATGTCTTAGGTCGGGTAGATTATAAATTTCAATCTTCCCTAAAGTCTCTCCGATACATCATCCAAATTAGTTTGCTAGTTCCACTGAGCTGAAACTAGCAGCTTCTCCAAGATTGATTCCATTCTGTTGATGTGTTTTAGAGTCCTCAGCTGGTTGTCCACACCAACAGTCTGAGTGTTCGCTAGTTTGGCCAAGTCCGTCACAAATTTGCAATAAGCCAGGTACACGCAAGCTCCAAACTGCAGAAATCCTGCTATCATGAATAAATCCAGGGTGAATCCCGCCGGGTGTGTCCTGCAGGACAAGAGGACAAGAGGGTTCTCCTGTGCCCAGACTTCTCGTCGAAAAATGTGATCAACTGCATTGCGAGACCGGTTGACCAGATCCATAATTTGTACATTTGGAAGGCGTGCAAAGAAAGGCTCCAAAAATATAGAAAAATACAGGAAAAGCAGAGCAAGCAGCTTTTTTCTGCAGGGAGGGAGCAGAGGAGAAAAGTGTCTGCCTTCACCGAGAGCAAGAGAGATATCTTCAATATCGCTTAATCTTTAATAGTTAAAGTTTAAGCAGTATTGTGTATTTTCCGAACACATAGTACCGTTTCATAGCATAATCAAGAAACTCTTACCTTCAGTTTTTATAAAAATGCTTCCTTTCAAACTTAAATTGAAACAAATTTGACTTTGCAATTTAGTACCTTGAAATAGGGTCTGTGTCTCTTTAAGAAGCTGCTCCTCTTTCTGACGCTGCCTTCAGGACATATTCTGAACAATGGCTGTGGGCACCCCGTATGGCTACCACAGCAGATTCAGTGATTCTTCAAAAATATTTGACCAAAACTATTTTTTTTATAACATTCAACAGAATTGTGCTACAGTATGCACTCCACCATCAACGCTTTTTTTTTTGATTGGTGGTTGAGTATAAATGCTGATTGGTTGTTGAGTATAAATGCTGGCATCTGCCTTGTTATGTTTGCTGTAAATGGTCATGATTTATTTCTTTGGATAATAAATAATGGTAAGAGGTTTTGCTTTCAATCATTACTGGAAAAACATCATTTGAAAAGTCTGCTGCAAATGTATAGAAAAAGAGGGATCAGTGAATGAAAGATGAAAGATGATTGTATTCATCTTTCATTTGTCTAGTATGTCATCGAATGAATGTAGCTGCACTGATCACTGTCAGTTACTGTTTCTCTGCTCAAAGTTGCATTTGTGTGCATTGGTTTGTGAGGCCCAGCTGAAGTGGACTTTGAAAGTCAAGGCTAAAAATGTACACACACAGAGAGACAGGTGCAAAACAAACTGTCAGACAGGTTTCACTCCACAGATCTTTGTCCAGGGCAAATATTTGTGATTTCTGTCCACCTGTACATGTGGGTAAACACCCGAAATTCACTGTTAAATTTCACTAAGAGAACACAAGCAATTCTTCCTTTACTGAAAATATTCTATTTTTTTTTTATTTCAGCCGTTGTTTTATTTCTACCTAATTGCTCTTGTGTAATTATTTTCTTGTGCAATGGTTTTAGTCATGTGCTTTTACGTGATTCTATTGTTTTTCTTGTGATTTCCACTCTTTAATAATCCTTCTCCAAATATTTGGACTCCATGTTTTACCAATCCTTGATGGATGCTCTTGACCAGTTTTGTGCCGTGCTGTTTTCCCTTTCATATTGTTTCCTATTTGTAAATTTGCTTTTCCTCCTCCTTGTACTCGTGTCCTTCTAATCTACACCAAAGTACATGACGGGCCTGTGTGTCTGTCAAGCAGAAGTTAATCTCCAAATTCCATTTATCTACTGCTTGCTCAACCACATTTTCTAGTTTGTCATCTCTCATTGTGTTACCTAAAGACGAGTGGAATTTTTCAACTCATCTTTAACAAAGCTTTAACCAACTGGTGATGTGACATTTTTTTGGGCGGTAATTTGTTTATCAGGGTAATTACTTTCAAACTCTGTTAAGCAACTTGATAAACAGTTTTGGTCAGCCAGAGAAGAAGTCAAAGTTTCCCCAAGATCTTTCCACTGTTTATATTTCAGTGCCAGATCAAACTTGCGCCACCGACCCTAAAACTCGGACACTGTTCGATGAGCCAAGGTTTCGATGTACGAGTGGCCTCTCTCTCTGCTTCTGAGAATGACTGGTCAGTCCACGCCCTCCTCTCTCCCTCTTCCTACTTAAATACTTTTAGCGTAAAGAGAGAGAAGGAGGGGAGGGGGATGGGAGATCCATGGGGGATGGGAGCTAAGTGCTACCTCTGTTGTCACTGGCCAGAGAGAGAAGCAGAGAGAGTGGGAGAGAGAGACAGGGAGGGAGGGAAAGAGCAGAGTTGTGTCCCATATGTGGAAAAAAAGCATAGCAGTGCACACACGAGTCCGGTCAGCTCCAGGGATTATCCTAGTGCTCTCAGATCTGATGGAGGACATGCAGGCATGAATAGGTAAGGCCGCTTGTCTTCTCTGCATCTCTGTGTCGATCTGCTGTCACGGCCAGCTGCTCTCCCTGCTGTTTGCCTGGAATCGAGCTGTTTTGAAGTAGCTCTCTCCTCTCTTCGGCCACTGACCATTAGATGTTTCTTTCCCTCCTGCAAACAAAATCTCTTTCCTGCAAAGAGGTTCTGTTTGTTTGAAGTGGAAGCTGTGGTTTGCTGCTGCGGCGTGGATTGTTGTTCTGGGCTGCGAGTGGTAAAAGTTGGCTGTCAGTTTAAAGTGGAGGGTGTTGTTGTTGCTGAAGTGAAGCCTGTTGGCGTCCAGAGACGGACCGAGGGGGTCATTGCGTAATATCGCCTTCATGTGAATGAGGGAATCTAAATAAATGTCTTTTTTGTTGCTATAAGCCAGGTGTCTCTGCATCCATGACAACAATATTACTTTACTGTGAATTATTGTGGCCTGATAAAGTTTTGGAATTTAGAGAAAAAAAATAGTGTGAAAATTCATAACATTTTCTATAGAAATTATGTTTTTTGTCTGTTCCTTTAATTTTCGATGTGATAAATAATCTTTTTGCTGTGCATAAATAATCAAGCAAGCGTTCCCAAAGCTCTTGTAGTTTATAGAAGAATGAAGCAATAAACACTGAAAGATTAATCTGCCTTTTCATCTATGTATACTAAAATGATCAAAACCAAAATGGATATTTCCAACAGTATATGCCGACTTGGCTCTTAAAGTCAATTAAAGTGAAATTTGTTTCCCATTTTTAAAATGTATAAAATGTATAATTCTACCCTGTCAACAAAATTAATTGAGGATCTTTTATTTACCAGATTGGTTGTTACGTGAAACTTGAAAGGAAAGATCTCTTGACTATGTTTGGCTTATGAACCTCCAAACGTATTTGCTGTCTCAAGAATGCAGTCTTTATTGCCCCAGCGCGCGGAGCAATGGTATGCATGAGTCTTTTTGTAAGGCAGATTTAGAAAACCCTCTTTAGAGGCTGGACGCAGCTCCACAATCAGCTTAATGCCTGCCTGTAATGAATGCCCTTGTGTGTCTGAATTTGGCTGACTGAGTGTGTGAGTGAGACGGAGTGTGAATTCTGGTTTTGTTACAGCGATACGGCTCTCAGGTTGGTCCGTAACTCTATCGTCCTCTGCTTCAGTGTGTTCGGACTCATCTGAAAGTGGTGGTTAACATTTGTCAAAGCTTTTCACAGCAGCCTCCAACAGCCTCATCTATTTCTATTTTCTATTTTTCTCTGTCTTTCTCAGGGTTGTTCTGTTGTCAGTGCGGGCTCATGCCAGTGATGGACCACAGCCGGACCTGCGCTAACCTTAGCTGGCATTCATGAAACAGCATTCCTCCTTACTGAGACCAGCTCCACAGAATGCTGAGTCCTATTGTCCCTTATAGTGAGTAGGACACTCTTTTTTTTCCCCCTCCTCTCTAAACTACACACCACAGAGGCTTGACTTAGTTGGACTTTGCCTGAATCAATGAGCTCTCACAGAAAAAAATAAGTGGGAGTGGACATGTGCAAACAGAACGAGAGATGCACCGGTGGCTAAAAGTCGGGCTCAGCGCAGAGACTGGACTTTTCTTTGATACGCAGAGTGGAAACGCTAAACCTTGAGCACTGAATGTTTCATCAGCAGGCAGTAGAAAACAGCTGTGGCACAGACGAGGAACAGAGGAAGGATGGAGGGATGATGGGTTAAGCTGCACAAACCCCTTAGCTAGGCAAGTGTAATTTTACCGATACACCAATGCAAGTCTTACCACCGCACACACTTCCTCCTGCTTCCCCTCTCCTTTTTTCATTTTTCTTCCCACAACGCTGACCTAATAACTGACATGTCCAGTGCCATTGCTCCCCTGTGGGCACCCTCACACCGGGCCTCTTAGGAGTCCAGTGCTCGGGTTCTCCAAAACAGCATTGTTTGGTGGCCAGCAGGGGCCAGCCTCTGTGGCCTCGTCCTCAAGAGCCTCTTTTTCCCAGCTCTTTAACTCGCCTCAATGGACCATTATTGGCATGACAGTTACAAGAAAGGAGGGAGAATCAAACAGAATAGTTAATTTAAAAAGTATTACTTTATAATTGATGACAGAAACTTCTGTTTGTGCACCGGCATGTAAAAACGCGTCGCAATGGCAGCGTAGACAGATGTGAGGCTGTTTTGAATTAAAAATGCTTGATCGAAACATAAGCTGATATTTGATGTTTACTTTTATTAGAGATGCACCAGTCAGTCTGCTTGAAAATAAAATCGGACATGTACTTGACATGTGAAGTACATACATGTCAAGACATACATGTACTTGACATGCATGTCAAGTACATGTCGATATGTCTCAGATGTTCGAATACTAAACATGCTGATCTTTTTTATGTTCATAAAGCGAGTAAAAGACAAGAACTCCCACCTCAAAGACCTCAACGAAAATAAAAATGTGACTCTGACCAGGAAAAGGTTTATTGTTACATGTCTAAAATATCTAATCACACTTCAGTGCCTTCCCCTTCAATGACTTTGGAAGGATGCCATAGGAAAATAATACTCCAGCATCACCTTACTATGCATTTAACACTGAATCATACACAACTTGATCACAGGTTAAGCCAAGCTAAGTACGTTTTATTCATGTTGGAAAAATTTGGCCACATCAGCATCATGTCACCCACTGCCATTCAAAATGAATCCAACTCTGATTTGAATGTTATAGCAATGGCCCAATAGAAACATTATCTGATCTCACACCGTCCTGTGCACATTGAAGATGAACGTGAAACTGACAGCATGACCTACTTTCTGATTAACTCAGTTAAAAATTATCTGACCACTTGGGGGGGATTTGCAGAACATTTGTATGGACAAAAATTGTCTTTAATCGTTGTTGTGATGCAACGTGTGATGGTTATTAATACTGTTATAGAACTTGGTCATCATCAAATCCATTCTGTTATTGCACAATTAAAATATTAGTGAGTTTTGGCTGAAAAGTGTAAGCAGCATGAAAAAGACCCTGGAATTACAGCTTCGTCTTTGACTTTTGGACAAAGTCTCCTTAAAGGATTGTTCATCTGAAATCACTTTTGTGTTGTTACTTCCTTCGTAAGCTGGTCCTTAAATATTAAAACTAAATAAACATAACTGAAATAATGTTCTTGATCCTGATACAGCAGGGCACTGTGAACTCCTTACGGTTAATTCTGCTTTAGTTTTGTCACTTGAAGACCTCCATACCATGTTTTTCAATTTTGCATGTTTTTACATGCATGCAAAATTGGAAATAGAGCAACAGTAGCTTGTTTGTTTCCTTTTTGCAATTTTCATCCTTTTGATAGGTACATATCTATATTGCAGATCTTTCTTTCTGAAAGCAAGCGGTCTGGAAACATGTTCACACAAATAAGTGTAATTAGGTTGACATGCTTGGATCACACTGGGGATTCCTTTTAGATTGCAACAACAACTTATTTTAACTTATCCAGTGACAGACCTTACTGGTCCACCTTGATGGACTAAGTGAGTTCGCCTAGAGACGGTAGCTCTAAGAATGTCACAGATGGATGGCTGAAAAGTTGGTCTGCTTTCAAACGTCTCTCTGCTGGTTAATAGGGATCTTCTGAACCTTTGTGGTGGGAGGGCTCATTTTACGACAGGGTGCAGTGGTTTTCTCTGTTCGACAGCTTGGTAAGTTCCCATGTACAGCGTAGCTCTGTTGTTGAGGTCATTTAAGAACAGCCTGCTAGTGTGTGTTTGCAGAAAGGAGCTTCGTATGGTTACGCGCAGCAGTGTGAGGTAGTCACACTGTTTACTCTCAGACCGGTGACACACAAGCTCACCCATGTGCTTCCTGGTGACACTGCAGCTCTCAGTTAAAGACTGGAGACATAATTGAGAAAGATTTTGTCTGTGTGCAGAGCATGCGAAGACTCTCACCTCCATGTTGGAATGCCACTTTATGGGAATGTGGAGCATTCCGGCTTCCTTCTGCTGCTTCTCGCTCCTGTCGTTGGCTTTTCGGTTTCTGCGCATAAAGAATAGATGCACCCATGGTTACATGACATGACAACAGCTTGTACACACAACATGCTGTTGGTCCTCGTCTGTGGCCAATCCAGGATACCTCAAGCTGGGTGAAACCGCAATCGCCCGACCTGAGACGAAACCTGAGAGAGATTCCAGGGGCCATGGATACTCCTGGAGGGATTTGGTGCAAAAATCTGTAATCTGCACTTCAAACACACTCTTAAATCAGTCCCAGGCCGCCAACCCAGGAGTGCCCTAACTCTTGTTGCTGGGGGCCCCCGCTGGTGGAGGGATACCTTCTCTTTTAAAGCAGCACACATGCACAGAGAATGACTACACACAAGAGTCCAGTCTGGCAGTTTTTACTGCTCTCCTCTGAGTGACCCCTGTCTTCTCTCTCTCTCTCCCTTTCTGGCTCTGTTTTTATGTTTTACTCTAAGTTTTAGAGCAGTTGATCTCATCCCATGGCCCCTCAAACATTGGCCGCAGGGGCACAACAGCATCGTTCCCTATTGTAGGCAGAGTGGTATGAGTGTTGCCGTGGAGGGCCCTGTGAGGTCTTTGAGTAAACACACAGCCCGCTAAACTGTGTGTGAATAAGAGCAAGGATCATTAGTGTGGGTGTGAATTGGCTCTAATTAGGCTCCAGTGTGTGAGTGTGTGCATGTTGTTTTGTGCATGTATTGCAGTGGGGGGGTTTAGGGACCCGGGCTCCTGTGAGTCCACGGGTCCGGTGCTTTATTTCTCAAGGGGTTTATCAGCTCATTAAGAAGACCTCCGCTCCCATTAATGGTCCAATTAAGAAGCAAGGGGGTTGAGGCTCACTTGGATGGCTGCACTTCACTGGATTCCTGAGGCAGCAGAAATTCAGGGCTCGGCGGTGTGACACATTTTTCCACACAAACACGGCTAATTAGTAAATTAATGCACCCGAAAAGATACTTTAATGCTATTAGATGTTTGCAGTGTGGAGGATCAAATCTTTGCCAGGGCAGCATGTGTATTGACTGTGTTGAGATTTGCTTAATTTGTCTGCACAAAGTAAGAGCTGGATGCAGAGAAGGTCCAGGTGATTTGGTTAGAAATGGGAGTGAAGAGAAAGGCGAGGAAGATTGGATGGAAATGATGGAGCCGCAGAGTGGGAGATTGGTTGGGTTAGACAGATGGAGGGGGCGATTGGTCATCACTGAGCCTTAAGGACAGCTGTTCTTTGATATATTGGTGGACACAATGACCTAAAGCCAGCCTGCAGCCACAGAAAATAGGGACCCTGTGTTTTTTTGCTCTTGAAGAGAGCAGGGGAAAAGGGGGTGGGTGGGCTGGACTCGGCTTCTGCCATTTGTGGATGTGCGCTAGCAGGCTCGGGGGATGGGGGGAGTTGTTTCTAAAATTACGAGCATGAAGTGACGCATCCAGCAATTATTCCTGAGGCTTTCTACTTTTGGAGAGTGCTGAGAAAAGCGCTGTTAAAATGTGCACGCTCTCAGATGAGACCTAGCCTCCCCGCTGCATCATCGTTAGCAATTCCAAACACGTTTGTCAATGAATCAATTGTTAACAAATGCCACCAAGTATTTTGGCTGCTCTTCTTGTTCGTCCAGTTCAGAGAAAAACAAGCTGTGGTGACAATAACTATTTGTTACTTTGCGCTTGTAAAATAACAAATAGTAAACTAATTGTTAAATTTATAACAGTAAAGCGCATTTTAATTTCATAGTGTATTTTCTGAGCACTTTCTCATCTTTTGTTCTTCCTCCTCTATTAAGTGGTATGATCTCCACACTGACAAAACTCTTCTGACAGCTGGCCTGGAACATTCCCAGCGGAGGTCGAAGCATAAAATAGACTAACTCCAACTGTCATCGTGAGACATGAAACAAAGATCTCAAGTACAGAGATAGGAAGGAGAAGAGACACACAGAGGACGCCCCTCAAAGCCACTGCAGGAGAGAGAGTTGTTTTTTCCCTCCTGGGACAGGACTCATGATCCATGTTTAAACTCAAGGCAGCAGGTGTGAAAACTCCACACCAGATCTCCATTATTACATCTTTTTAGGCCATTGAAAGAGATGTAAGGCAGAGCGAGAGTGTGGGATTGTGGTTTTTAGTCGGCCTGTGAGTAGGTCTTAGATTTGTTATAATTTCCTTCACTCATTTATTTCTGAGTGATATGTACCAGTCTTGATGTCATTTAAAAATGCTCTCAAGAACTCACCTTGCACTTCTTTTTAACAGCGCCTCAAAAATTATTTCAGTATCTTTTGATTAAAATTAAAATTCAGCATATTTGACACTGATTTATATTAATATAAAACTGTGATATAATTGAATATTGTGCCGCAGCTGTTTTGTAATCATGCAGATGAAACTGTGGTATTTCATACCACAGAGGAAGACCACCTTAAGACAATTTTGTACCGTCTCCTCCAGCCATGTTGTAAAATGCAGTTGGCCTCTCAGGTTGGTGCTTTTACGACTGGCTGGCAGTATGTCACGGCATACAGCCCAGAAAGAATGTCCTGTTTGATATTAGTATCATAAATCACTGTGAACTTGAAAACAAAGGACTCAGGGGCCTTCTAATGACAAATCAAGATCTGAAACATAAATAATGGATTCTCGGATGTTCTTTATTTGCACGCTAAACTTTTGATGGCAGAGGTTTTTAAAAAGTTTTGAAAGATTGTTTGCCTGTCTTGCTTGTGAAAATTACACTCGATTTTTTTCCAGTTGCTATTTGATTAGTTTTATGCAAGCTGATAACATAAAAGCAGGTTCAGTTATTAGATAAATAACATTGCTTTATTGTCTTATATCTCCTTAAGACTGTTATTCCCAACTTGCTTTCACAGATGCTCTTAGGATGAAGGCTGCAAAGCCAAACTGAGCTTGTAATCAGAAACAGACAATTCTCACAGCAAAGCCCAAAGTTATTTATTTCCCTGGCAAATTTAGGTAGAAAGTGATCTTCTGTTTTTACCAGTATCAAGTAATATTGACGTTTTGAAGTGGCTGAGTCAGAGTCCCCATTTAAAACTGATCTGTGGAAGGAGATGAAGGTTAGAGTAATGGCCCACCGCAAAAGATAAATCGAGTTACCACTGATTTATCAATTGTAGCAAATATTTTTCGTTTGAATTTAGAGGTGTATAAATACTTAAATACACTAAAATGTAAATTAAAAACATACCTTTTTTCAAACTAATACTCCTTTTACTTTGTTTTATTATTATGTTGAGATACCTGCCTCGTTTTCTGTCGGACACAAACCAGTTGAAACAAAATAAATTTAAATCTATGAATAATTTAGTCTCCACTTTGTGATCATTGGTGATCAGATTGCGAGAACTTGTAGAATCAGATATTTCTGATAATACAATACTTGCACTACCACTTTGCAACACTAACAACACTTTAAGGTGTAGAAGGGGAGTAAGAAAATTTGCTATTTTCTTTATCAGTGAAGTTTTAAGAACTACAGCGAGGCGAAGCACATATCCTGACATTTCCGATGTTTATTCAGGCTGTGAGACGGTCAGAGAAAGCAAGACGTTCAAGTGAACATGTAACACTGAAGTGTCTGTTTTATCGTTTTCCGTTTTCATACAGGGAAAAAGACTGATTACAGTTACTAATCCTGCCTGTGCTGATCACAACTAATATACTTTAAATTGTTTTACAGCCTAATTATTTTCCCTTAGTTTTAAAACAATATTAAAATCAAGACTGTGTCTTGCTACATCTTCATATGTTTTACTTTTAAATCAGGATGGGCTTAAAGTGGTATCAATAATCAAAAACATCCCAGACTGATTGTTGTTCACAAAGCTCTGATCACTTTTACTATCTTTACGATAAATACTAGAAAATATTGCGATAAAATTGGTGAGGTTCACATGTGCCGATGATGCACAGTGAGGGTGTGTCAGGTTGTATTTTTTGCTAGTCATTTTTCTATTCACTTTTGTCGCAGCAATATTTGAGTTTTACTGAGAGTGGGCTTCGTTACGATTTTTGTACAAACTGAATTTCCATAATGTTAAAATACTCAATCTGATCATCTGTTTACATTTTTGTAACATTGAAAGAATTTTAGCAAAATGGTTGTTTCACCATGTTCAATTTTCAGATAGACCCTTTTTCTGGGATTCAAACAGAAAGATTCAGCTTTCCGCGTTTTCCAAAGATGAATTTCCAGATTTTTATATTCTGCTGAAGCATCCTGTCCTCAAATTGCATCTTGTTTTTCTGACACGTTTGACTCCTGCCTCATTGCGGAGGTGTATGATGTCGAGTTGTTCGGTTTATCAGTGGACGGACGTGTAGCTCAACGCTGAACGGACCCTGATTGAATTGATCCAAATGCTGCTGTTTACAAGCAGCCCCCTCCACAATCTGCACATTTTAATAGCACAGAGTCCCAGAAGGCTTGTTGCATCCGTGTATGTTTTGTTCCTCGAGGCATGGAAAATAAAAGAGCGGAGAACGAAGAAGGGGTACGCAACCTCTGGGGAGCAATGAAACATCGCTGGGTCCCTCCATCTCAGGGCTTCATGCCAAGATAACGTTTCACCTCAAACCCATAATATTTTTATGAGGAACCACAACAGGGCTGGAAGTAATACCTACTTTATGGAACAAAAACTACTGTTGTGTTCTCCAATAAGCACTGGATGAGGGGACTTTATAGATAGCAGATCTGAGCATGTTAAGGCTATTAAAAAAACCTCCCTCCTAAAAGTGAAAATTGCTGGAGAGAGCCATGCCGCTGTCTTCATCTCATACTCTTGCCATAGGATGCAGCTCACACAGGTCCCTCAATAAATCCCAGGCTGACACAAAAGCTGTCAGTGAACTGCTCCTGAATAGATTAATAAGATTTCCATAATTAGACAGGCCCCTGACAATAGGATCCCTTCGGCTTTGTCTCAGGGCCAACTGGATTGTTCGATCCATGCACGTCTGCTGGATGGTTGTCCACCACAAAGGCTGCACAGACAGTAAGGCGGTCAGCAGAGGAACATCTGTCTCTCCTGGGGCCGAGAAAACACACACAAAGAGTGGGAAGTTTCACATGCACGGACAGAAGGTTCTTATCAGCCGCCTCACAGCCAAAGAAGACCATCAGTCAAAAGAGGAAAGACCAGTTCAATATTGAATTGAAAAAATAAATATATGCATATTCAGTACTTTTTCAGTGTGATCACAGTATGAAAGTAGCTTCAAAAATAATCAAGTCTGGATTAAAACTTTTCAAGCATAATAATGTCTCTGCTTACTCCTAGCACAGGTTTTAAATCTATAATCCTCCCATGTGAACGTGAGGGTGGATTTGTTTGAGGCTGGAAAAGAGAAAATAACAGAAGCACAACAGAAAAATACATTTTTGCCTTTAATATTTACACATTTTACCTGCTCTGTGCTCGTCTTTCTTGATGACTTAAATAATTTGCAATATAAGCTGACACTCAAGCCTTCACTGAGGTTAATCTAATGATTTTACTGTCGTCACACATTGTCCTGATTTCCTGCTTCTAATCTTAGCTTTCTTACCGGCTCTCCAATGAATTAATCTGTGTGATGGCGCCGATTTAGGCAGAACTGTAGATTAGAGCTCGCTCAAACTGCTACTGCTCTAAAAACCACAATCCAGCAGAAGGCAGCATTTAATTACACAGAAAGGGCTAAACTCTGCTGAAAAGCTGCTGCTTCCTTCACAGACGAATGATTTAGTCACTTTTTTACAAATGACAGTGAATTTGCTTCTATGTAAGCAGCACAATCAGCTGGTGGGATGGGAGAGGTGAGGTGTAGTTTTCTGTATTAGTGCTGATGATGGAGTGGACAGCAGTCAGCCCGTCTCACAGGGTCCTCTAATGTCTGCTACAGTCCCCTCAGAAAGGACGGAGCGCCTGCTGTCCACTCGCTCTCTTTTCCCTCCCTCCCTCCGTCTCTGCCTTCTTCCATCCCTCCCTCCCTGCTGCAGGTTTTATGAGCTCCCCTGGGCTCTCATCCATCTTTGTCACACACAGGCCCCATTATTGGGGCTGCTCGCAAACTGGTCCGGCTGCAGATGGGAAGGGCCTGCAGGACATGTACGGTTTCTGTGGCCCGGACAAAGACCTGCAAGTCAGTCCGCAACAAAACAAAACCGAAAAACAAAAAAAAATGTGGTCATATGGGTGTGGACAAGTCTGTATTCTGCAAGATGTATGAGAATGTCACAGTTTGCTGCAGTGGGTGTGCAGCCGTGTGTGCCGTCTGAAGCTTAGCGAAGCACTTGAACTGGTTTGGCCATTGGGAACTTAAGGCAGTCTATTTGAATATGAAGGACATGATAATCCAACGGCCATCTGGTCTGCTGGTCTCATCTGACTGAATAAACAGGCGTAATCTGAAAACACACACAGGGACGTTTGGAAAGACGCAGGTCAAAGTTTAGCAGCGAGATAGTAGAAGCAGAATCTCGCGCTGTGGATATTGAGATTTGATTTAAACAGCAATAAGAGTCCTGGCTCCACACCTACAGACAGCCATGAATAATGAATCATCAGGCGGCTGCTGGAGGAAAAGGCAAAGAGCTGCAGCAATGACGGCTCCTGCTATATTCCCTTTTACCTCGCCGTTCCTGGCCGGAGTATTTCTCACCTCGGGGTAAATTGTGACAGTTCGATAATGCCAAGCTATGTGTGGAATGTCAAGCTAATGCCTGAGCAGGACGCAGGGCTAAAATATCCTACATCTAATGCTAATAACATCAAAATATTGGTATTGGGCATTTATCGGATGTTTTTGAGATAGGATGTGTTTTAAGGCAGATTTAATAAAGAGGCATGGAGTGAAAACGTTATTTATAGAACATTATTTATTTGTTTTTTTCCAAGCTGCTTCGACCTCGCTGAAGTCAGCTAGAGGAGCAGACATTCCCCCTTCCCAATGTTCCATAGGAGCCTGTGCTGATGAATAGCTCACTATGCTGCACTTCCAGTACACCCCCTTTTTCTTTCTCACTCTCTCTAAACCACTGTCCACACACACACACATGCTCTCCCTCCTTTTCCTTCCCTCCTTGTGTCCAGCAAGCCATTCTGAGCAGTGGTGTACGGTGGGTGGGTGGATCCGTGGGTGGTAGGTGGGGGTGTGGGGCGGAGAGAGCAGGCATTCACAGCAACATGCACAGGGAGATAACAATAGCTCCTCTGGGAGACCTGCAGATGCTACTAGTAGGGCGAACAGTGGAGGGGTCTTATCGCTACGCCAACATGAGCTGGGAAACTACAAAACAACACATGCAACCCACTGATTTGCTTTCACGCCTTCATTCTGCTGCTTTCCATGTTTTCTTGTGCCTCCCTTTTCAACTTCCCCTCCCTGTTTAGGAAATTTGACACTGTTCTGTTGCCAAACTTGGCAGAGAAAAGATGCCTTTCCTGACAGAGGAAGTTCACTTCTTGGCAGAGGAGGGATCCTTGATCACGTCATTTTATACACAATAGTCAAACAAATGGAGATGCAGTTTCCATGCCATCCAGTTTTTCGTAAAACATCAACCTGCTGATTCTGTTTTCTGTTTAAGAACTACATATAATCATTGATTTTAAAATATTTTTAATAATTAAGATTTATTAATATTTATTGCCTTCTTGCCAAAACTAGCCATTCATTTGCTCAGCAGGGCTGCAAGACAAAATGAACACACAGTATAGCTGCAATATTTTTGCTTTACAGTACAATTTAGGTATGATTTGGGGTCAACTCGGGGTTTCTTTGCAGAATGCAAAATTTGAAAGCATTTTCCAGATCTGGACAAGACTGGACAACAGAGTGAGGAAAAATATTTCTATTTCAAAACTTATTTCCCATTCCATTACCTGAAAGATCCATCCATCCATTACTTAATGGCAACCATTACTTTAAAATATTTCTAAAATTTAACTTTTAATCAGGAAAACAAAAAAAAAATTAAGTGAAACTATGTTTCACTATTCTTTCTGTCAACACAGCTACTCCAAAAACAGCATTACTCTAAAGCTTTTTGGCATAGTTGTATGTGAAATAATTTGATGTTGTTTTTGTGTCTGTCTTGTCAGGCCTGTTAAAGATGCACTGGAACCCAGAGCATGCCCAGCCCCTCAGCCAGTGGCCCGAGCAGCACCTGGATGTCTCCTCCACCACTTCCTCTCCAGCCCACAAGGGGGATCTCTACTCTGGCCGCGGACGCAGCTCCTACAACTACGCCTGGGCCAACGACGACATCTCCGCCCTCACAGCCTCAAACCTCCTGAAGCGCTACGCTGAAAAGTACGCAGGCGTGTTGGACTCACCATACGACCGACCTCCTACTGTGGGAACGTACCCAGAGCCGGGGGCTTTTGGGGGCCTTAATGGCCAGAAGACAGAGCTGGAACCTTGGCCGCTGACACACAACGCTGATGGCTCTTATCCTCTGGTTCCTCCTGGAGGCCATGAGAGTCTTTCGAGCTCTAAGACTGTTGCCACATCTGCCGGGCCCCCTGGGGTGAGCAGCGTGTCAGTAGTCAACAGTAATCTGTCAGACTCGGCCTACAGTGGCAGCAGCTCCTGCAGCGGTTCAGGCGAGTATCCCTCCAGCTACAACGGGACCTATCTCTCCTCAGGGTTCTGTCCTCAGCCCAGTGCAGCA
Source organism: Poeciliopsis turrubarensis (assembly GCA_010277015.1). Lineage (NCBI taxonomy): Eukaryota > Metazoa > Chordata > Actinopteri > Cyprinodontiformes > Poeciliidae > Poeciliopsis > Poeciliopsis turrubarensis. Next base: position 1,317,987 of record VMRN01000044.1, on the reverse strand, counting down.
CTTCCCCCCACCTCCCTTCACACTCTGCAACCCACACCCACTCTAGTGCCGAGCTACAGCCCAGACACACCAGTTTATAACTACCCACCCAGCACATACCCACCCCAGACTAGCCTTGCTCCCAGCTACAGTCATCCTTCCACAACATATCTTCCCTCAGGTCTACCAGCTCCTACACCCATCCCCTCCAGGCCCACAGTGGTTGGAGGCTCATATAGCTACCAGAGCGCCAGCCTTGGAGCATCTGAGTCTGGAGGGACATTAAAGAGAAAGGCTTTTGAAATGAGCGTAGAGGAGGAAGACAGTGGGGACCGGTCACGGTACAGGAAGTACAGCTATGATTCCCTGAAGGCTGGAGGGACGTCTCCCTATGGAGTGAGTGAGAAAACAGAGTGCAGGGGAAATGGATTCAGCAGCTCAGACCCTCAAACCTTCAAGCCCAGCAAGCCCTCTTCTCAGCCCCTGGTGTCTCCTCAGTTTGGGGCTGGAGGGGAGTACAGTCCTCCTGCAGGCATGACGGGGGAGAACGGGGTGACGGAGCAGGGCTTCACCCAGCAACAGCACCGCCCCCAGTCACTCAAACGCCCTCCGTTGTGTTCTGCACCTGTTGAAGCTATGAAGAGCCCAGACCCCCGACTGCTGGAGCTCATCAACGGAGAGTTGTTAGACTGCAGCCCGGCACTGCTCTGGACCGAACTGTTTGGGCTCATTCATGTCAAGGCTGCCCTGGAAGAGGACCTACTGTGGCCCGTGTTAAGGCCCAGCCCATTGGTGCGGCCGCCAAGAACCGTCCTGCTGTTTGGTCCCAGAGGAGGGGGGAAGACGACACTGATTCGTTCATTAGCCTCGCAGATGGGGGCTTCCTTCTACCGTGTGAGCGGACCTATGTTGGCATCTAAAGGAAAGCTCGAAGCAGAACACATCCTGGGTTCTCTGCTGCAGGTGGCAGGGGCTCGGCAACCCGCCGTGATTCTCTTCAGTCAGGTGGAAGCGATGGAGGAGGAGGAGGGGCTGAGGCAGACACTGCTAACAACCCTGGAGAAAATCCAGGTGGGGCCCACAGGTTTGGTTTTTCTTGTGTGTGCCACTGGTAGGCCAGATCTCCTGCAGGACGCGGTCCACCGGAGCTTTGCCAAGAAGTATTATGTGAACCTCCCAGACATGGGGATCCGTCAGCATGTCCTGCTGCAGGCGCTGACGCCTCAGGGTTGCACCCTGAGCGAGAGGGAGATGACCGCTGTGCTGCAGCGCACTGAGGGCTTCTCCGTGTGGGAGCTGCTCCAGCTGAGCCAGCAGGTGCTCTCCTCAGCATCTTCCCCGGCCGGAGCCATGCACGGCCTCGCCACGTCCCCCAAAACTCCGGACTTTACAGATTTTGAGAATGCCTTTTGCAAGGTGCGCCCACACACCACCACAAAGGACCTGGACACTTGTATAGAGTGGAGCAAAATGTACAGCCACTGAGAAAGCAGCTAGTCACCGTACTCGGACTGCACTATGGCCCTGTTTTTGCTTCGGCATTTAAAGCCTTGGGAATGTTTTGTTGTTGTTTCCTAATTACTGATTATGCAGCCAAAAGAGCCAGAGAATCTCGACGCTAGGGGCAGCGCTGATAAAGTTTTTTCACTGGCAGGAACCTGACATGGTATACTGTTTGTTTTGGCCAGAACACTGATAATATTTGATGTTTTCCCAAAGAAAAAGTGAGGCGAACGGGTTTTAGTCATTTGGCCAACAGGGGAAATCAGAGGGGTGTCTCGATTAGCTTGGGTCCAGGACAAAATCAGTTATTTGTTGCTAGGCGATGTGGTCCAACATTATGGATAATCAGGGTTTGGAAAATCCGCCCTTTGGCTGCTACTCTCAGGATCCTATTTATTACCAATCCACTTCCATGTTATCCTACAGTCAATGTAGTCATAGGATTGTCGCTCAAAGGGCTTGGGATCAGCAACACTTCAGCAACTTTTTTTTTTTTTTTTTTTTTTTTTACCAAAAACTTGACAAACCAAATACATAATAAAAATAAAAAGCACTGATAATTTCTCAAAACTGACCAGTAGTAACAAAGTAAAAATCACAGCATGTTGATATTCACAATAGCTTTTTACCAAACTATGACACAAAAACCTTCTCGGAGAAAACAAGTGCAGAATAAGTGACGCTGGGCCTCCTTTGTCCCGGAGCACAGCTGCTTAAGTGGACTGTTTTTATGTTTCGTTGCAAAACCACTTCTCATGCTTCAACCGTCTAACTGCGCCGTGCTTACAGTAAATATAGCACCATGAACCCAAAACCTGCTTCACGATTCACATTCCACATCAGGTTCAGTTTCCCACCTGCAGAACAACACCTGCGCATTCGGCTTGTCCCACATCGTGTTGGTTTTCCTGCCTCCGTTCCTCCTTTTATTTTTTATTTTTTTCTTGTATTATGTGATATTGTTTGAAATGCTCAGGAAGAATTTCTTTACCTCAGAAATATGAAATAAAGAATGTACGTAATCTTAGGGTCTTAGATGAGAGTGAGATAGAAGAGCGAGGAGGACCGTGACAGTCTTGTGAAAAACCCACTGCGGCTGGGCTTGTACCTCAGCAGAGAAACTTGAATATTCTACAAAGAGTAACATTGAATGTAATTCAGGTATTTCAAAGGATATTTGATGCCATAAATCCATGTATTATTATATATGAATATATAAATACATTTTTTTCTGTTTGTTTCAGTTCTTTTACCATTTATTTTTGATGTAGTTTATGGTGAAGTGATGATTGTCTTTGAGAAATGTAGAAAACAGAAAATATTTCTTCTTTTGTTGGACAAACTGCTGAGAAATGCACCGTTTGGTGTTTTCCTCACATATCCACACACACAGACATCATTTATCAGCAAACCTTGGTAAACATGTAAAAACCATTAAAATAACTTATTCTACTAGCTTAAAGTTGCAGAAATATATTTAGAAAGATCCCATCTAAAAATCTTCCAGTCTTGTAAACTTTTTGAAGTTGATCTGAGTTTTTATGAAGTTTGAGATGAAACTCTCTAGACCTGGAGTTGTCCTATATAAAACCTCTTTGGGCATGAGGTAACAATCCCATCAGTTGTCTGAGTTTCAGCTCACTTCCTGTCAATATGGGCTCCTTATGTAAATATTATCTGGGAGTATGGCTTAATAAAGGGGCCCATTTTTCAGATTTTGATTTTTTTTTATTATTGGCCTCTTGGGTTGATGATGCATGTTGCCACCACGACCAAAGAGCAGAATGATGTGGAAGGTAAAACATCTCCACAGGTCAAAGTTAAAAGCTGCAACAAATGTCACCAAATATGCATAACAACACCTAGATGCTTCCCTCACGTCAAATGAGGAGGTCAGTAAACATGTGAACTTGTATTAACCCTTTAACTGGAGCTGTGGCTTTTGGCAGATGAGATAAAGAAATAAACACTCTAGGTGGGACCGGTGTAAAATATATTAAGAGGCCTTAAAGTATGACAGAGAATCAGTGATGCTGTGGGTCTCTTGTTGGAGTACATGGAAACACCAGGAGCCTATAGTAAAATATTGATTTATTTTAAGGCTTTTTGCACAATTTTACCAGGCATGTCAAGGAATCTGACTACATCTGTAAATTTGCTCTGTGTTGTGGTTCTAAATTGTATTTCTAAATTTAAAAACTAAACACAGAACCAACCCCGATGCACTGACCGTCAACATCTGAACTCAAAACTTGATTAAAATGGCTTAGAATATCAACCCCATCTAGTAGTTCAGACCAAGGTGTTACATGTGGCTTTCAGTACATCTCAAAAATGAAATATTTACAATTACTTTGCGCTTAAGCCAGCATGTAGACAATCCAGCAATGTATGTCCTTCTACAGCAGGTCCTTTTAGACGCCGGAAAAAAAACCCAGTGAACGTTCTGCAGGCAAAGCGGCTCGTAAGTTTCAGGATGATGTAATATTTCCCTCTCCGTCATCCCTCCCTCTGTCGCTCTGTCCTCATCATTCTTTTTTTTTTTTTCTCTCTTTCCCCAAATGCAATCTCATTAGACTGGATTGCCCCGGGCCACAGGCCCCAGTGACCATGTGGCGTTGAATCTCCTCCCCAACGTCCCTCCTCCTCCCCGTCTACTTCCCTTATTCTGATTTCTCCGGAGTGGAAGTGGACTGATTGATGCCCGGCAATCCTATATCTCAGAGCAGCCTTTCCTCACCAGCTGGTGGCTTCAGCCAGATCAATCAGAGTGTCCCCCCCACTGTCTTGGAAATGGCAAAAAAAAATAAAAAATAAAAATAAAAAATCCTTTTCACAATTGCTCACATTAAATTACAGAAATGTAATCTCTGTCGACAGTTTGTCCACCAAAACAAGCTTTTATTTTGTCCACTTTTAATCTGCCCACCGCAGTAACTTTTTCTCTTGGTTATTGTACATTTTCTGTAACCATTTCTACCTCATTTTTGCAGCATATTGTACATGAAAATATTTATTTCATGTCGTTTTATTTGATGTCTGTTTTAAAAATGATAATGATGTTTCTTGAACTGTAATAGTCTACCTCAGAAAAGACTGTATTTTAAGAGAAGAGTATCACACAATATTAAACAGAATTTGTCAATATTGCAACACGGCTGTTTATTTAGTTCACACTCACATTTGCACAATTAAGGAAGGTTTCTTAGGCTTACTTTACCTGATTTTATATGTTTCACTGATTGCTGTTTTAATTTGATCAATGATTACCGATGCTGAAATAAAACATTTGTCACTTTTTTGTTTCATTTCTGCTTTCATCAAGCAAAAATGAAATAAAAAGTAGGGGTTTTTTTTATTTTTTTTATTTACAAACAAAAACAGCGATGAGTTTATATTTTTCCAAAAGTCTTTGGCAGATTCAAGAAATTTTTGGGGAATTGTTGTGTTCTTTTTGCTCTGCAGGGGTTTTCTTCTTGCCATTTTTATCCAATTTCTTTTCTACTGCTAAAAATGAACATTTATCTCAAGTGAGGCTTGCAGTGCTTTAGAAGTTGCTCCGGTTTCTTGTCTGACCTCTCGAGTTGTCAGTGCGCTCAAAGTGTGACATTGTGGAACTTCAGCACTCCTTTTGTACGTGGACGCAGTCTCGCTGTCGTTCGAAGGATTCCTTCAATATGGCTTTGTAACACTTTCAATAATAATGTTAGTGACTTTATTTCTCTTCTGTTCTTCAATTAATGCTTTTTGAGAAGTTTTAGTCTATTTCATGTTGTCAGACCTTTTCTATTCAAGTAATATTTTAATTCTCCATCGAGACGATGTGGATTATGTCCAGATCAAAAATATTTCAATATTTTAAATATTTAGGTTTGACAAAAGAAAATAAAAATAGCTGGCATCTATAGGATTATAAACATTAAAACCCTAAAGTATTTTATTTTAGAGTTTCACATATGCCAACAATTATGTATTTGGTGTAAATCAGTGTTGGATGAATTATAACAGGGTGTTCACTGAATGATAAAGGTGCAGACACCAAACTGCCTGACTTTGTGCTTCTGCGTGCAAATCATTTTGCTGGCCTGCGTGGACTCGCATTTCATGTTTGTATCTGTGCGTGTGTGTGTGTGTGTGTGTGTGTGTGTGCTAATGCTGGAGCTTCCAGAGAGTGGCCACGGAAGCAACGCTGGCGTGGCCCCCGAGACTGAGGGGCCCGGCACCAGAACGCAGAGGTCCTTCATCCCTGTCACTGTCTGTAAACAACAGCTCGTCCCAGCGGCCTGCCCTCTGCGCTATTTCTGCTCCTTCCTGACATCTTTCAAAGACTCAAAACTAACTGAGAGTTGTAAAATAAATCTAAGCAAAGTAGTGAAAGTTCAGGCGAAGCACGACACGGGATACATTGCTGCAGAGCTGCAGTTCGAAACATCTGCGCCTGCGAATCCCGGCAGAACAGTGGTGCTGAGGGTGCTAATGACAAAAGTAATTAATTGTCTAATAATGATGCATTGCTGTGGTATAATCACAACCTTGTGCAGCAGTTGCCCTTCATCCTCTAGTGAAGGATAATGGTTTTTGCAGCTGGTTGAGAATTCGTCCCATCTTTTCCTGCAGCTATTTGCAGGATCGGTTGAACAACAGAGCCTTGTTTGGGCAAAAACGTGACAGATGACAAGGAAAAAAAGTTTCAAATTGTAGTTGCGGGTATTAAATGCAATACCCGCAACTATAGTTTTATCTACATTCATCAGAGGAAAAAAAATGAATAAATTTGAGGCTTTTTATGACTCATTTGAGTTTTTCTAAGATGGAACTTGAGTGAAATTTAATAACATGAATATATATATATTTTTTCATGCCAAAGGTTTGTTTCTAACAATTTTTTCAAGTGCCTTTATTTTGTATTTAATATGGATGCACAGAATGGAACGTATTGTGGATTTGGTCTATTCTATCCAGACTCAAGAAACTTAAATGAATTGTTGCCTGTTGGGTATTTTTTTTTTTTTGTTTTTGTTTCCAGACACAATCATCTTACACCTTTTCTATACTGTTTGATAATATTTAGAAAAGTGTCTCTTAGACCTTGCACAGGGTGCACATGCTGTTTCCAGCTATCAATATGTTTTGGCATCATGATGACTAAATGAGGTTTAATTATAGCAGCGCTTGTTTAATTTTGCTGGTGTCCTGCCACAAATGTGAGGTTTTTAGCTCAGGCTGCAAACCCATGGAGCTGTGTGGTGAGGGCAGTCAGTGTTTGGGATCATTGCCCTGTTTGCTGTTGGCTTTTGCATGGATGAAGCAGAATAACGTTAAGATCCTGGGATTAACCTCACTGTAGCGCTATTGAAATGTTTAGCTGGATCAGTGGCAGGAAACCAGCAAATTTAAGATAAACTCTTAGCAATTCCTCCAAGAAGAATGGTCGAATATCAAGCAAGACATTTGACCATTCCTCATGGTGGGAAACCTTGTTTGGTTTCTCTGCTATATTCTAATTTTAAACCTGTACGAGCAATTTTGTGCGCATAAGAGAACATTCTGAAATTAAGAAATAATTTCTGAAGAGACTGTAGTTTTTAAAAATTACTCAATATGTTTGAAAATAAAGGGTTCAAATGGATCCATTAAAGCCCCAAAACTAGCAGAATGTTCACCTCCATAATGCAAATGATGTAACTATTTAACTATTTCACCAGCATTTTGCAGTCATTTTAATGATGAGGCAGCTGACGTCTAACACTGGTTTAAAAACTGCGATTACCTCGAGATATTTATGAAAAAGTCTTTAAAATATTTTGACAGTGCCTCCGGCAGCTGGATTGGTTTCACTTCCACTAAATGACAAAAAACCCACTTTGTCCCTTTTTTGTCCCAGAGTGAGTCCTGTCCTCCAGGAAGTCAATCATTTTCTTCTCCCTGCTGATTGGAGGTAATTAGGCGAGCAGGGTTTGTAATTGGATAATAAAAGATGCTAATGAGTTGCCGTCCTATTTACTCGGGACCGCGGCTCTGAATAGCAGGACACAGCTCAGTCACACTTTTACCTTGGCGAATACCAAAGGACACTTCCGAATAATTCAGCATTCTTTACACACGTCGTCACTTGCTTGCTTGTGAGTGAATTTGCACCACAGCCGCTTTCCTGGTTGCAGACACTCTTGATTGTGTCAAATGCCGCTCAGTTTAAACAGCTGTGAATAAGCACGCAACCAAAATATCTGCTGCTCACATTGAACACATGCAGGAAGTGTTTCTGTCAGTGACCAGAAAACCTGAAAGTTATTTACGGCAACAACCTTCACAAAGGGGGAAAAAAAAAAAGTCACTGTCTGAATCTCATTTCACAGCAACACAGTCCTCCTCTCTACCTTTGGCCTTCCATTGTGCGGGCCTTGACGCTGACAAGGTTGACATCAGAGGAGAGCTCTGACACCGGGTGAGTTAGGACTGCCAGCTGTTAGCAATCAAATCTATTTTGAAGTCAGGGACACACAGACCCCCAGGGCCAAAGTAGCAACCAGTCCGGCCCCTCACCCTCCGCTAACGCAGCCTGCAACCTCCCAGGCCCTGGTCCTGCAGATAGCAAGCACAGCTGTATTGGTTCCAGATGTAGGGAGGACTCTTTACCTAGCAGCACACGGAAAATGGTGGGACTTCTGCATAGGTTTGCCTTAATGAAAGAAAGACAACAATGTGAACCTAAAGCTGAAGTTCTTCAGAAGTCACCTAAATAGATCTATCAATAAAAAAAAATAAACCTGACAAATATTGATAAAAATCTATGGAGGTTTAAATAAGGTTTTTCCTCTGAATTGTTTAAAAATTACATATCCCCTTCTTGCTTCCTTCCAGAAGACTAAACCCAGTTATGATCAACATAAAATAAGAAACTATAGTAACCATAATCTGTCTCAGACTGAGAGCTCCGTCCCCTGCAGCTGCATTGTTTCTGCGCTGCTCCATCAAAAGTCTCAGGAAATTAGATCTGACAGGTGGAATGTCCTTGCAGAAGGACTTGGGGCCGCCCCCCTCTCCCACATGACTAAAATGTGATCACAAAATAAATAAATAGTAAACAGATACACGGGAGAATAAACAGATAATGTCGAACAGCAATTAAAACCGTATTCTCAGGGGACGGCGGCAGCAGAGACAGATGTTGACCGAGGCAGTTCAAAGAAATGATCTGATTTCAGGTTTAACGCCGTTACGTCAAACTGACTATTTTTGATCCAAGTTTATCTAAGACCTTGGCCTCCTTAAGAATGTTGGTGCTTTCCTCAAAAACATAAAGGAACCACATTGGTGTAAAAAGTGTTTGCTTCTTTACAAATCTCTTCTGTTTTTCCTTTTTCTCACACTGAAACATTTCAGGTCATCATTTGAACATCAGACCTTTTTTTGAATATGATTCATGCCAAGTATTGAGAGAAACAACGGCAGCAAAGCAGCCCAGACCATCATACTACCACCGCCATATTTGATTGCGAACAGTTTGAAAGTTTGTGTTTGTTTGGCAAATGTAGCACAGGCCTTTCTGTCTTCTGGTCCATCATTTGCTCTACTCTCGGGTCTCTGCCATAGAGGTCGACATTACCAAGCCTCACTTTCTGATTGTTGAAACTTGAGAAAAGTAAAGACAGAAAAAAAAGTTGTTTTGGTGTATTTAGAATGCATACAAGAGGTGCCACTTTGTTCATAATAACTGAGAACTAAAGGATAAAGTGTCAACTATGATGACATAATACAAGTGATCAATTCTTTACATGAGTTGGTCATGTTTCTTATTTAATCATTCTAAAGAAATGAAAACTTTCTGTTAATTATTTTCTGAATCAGGCTTCAGTGGCTAATTTATTGCATACAGATTACCATATGTGTTGCTGAAACATATGAACACAAGGTCAATACTACTATAATTCACCTAATATATTCACCTAATTCACCTAATCAAAGTAAAGATTTGATTACATCAGATATGTCTTTCCTTTCTTTTCTAGGAAAGGAAAGACTTTAAAAAAAGTTCAAAAGATGAAACTGCAGGCTGCCAAATATAGATTCATACTTGTTCTTAGTTTAGTCAAACTACTGTTTGCTGATTTGTGAATGTGAATATTTTGAAAGTGATAAGGAGCCCTAATGGATCTTGATTTGATTTTTAAACAACAACAAAAATGTGATGCGTAATATTTACATTGATGAACACGACTTGTAAAACTCAGCCAAGACAGCAGCTTCAGCCATACAAGGGCAAAACCCAGGCTGAGGGCCTGAGGTGGCCCCTGAGGAATCCTCATCTGGCCTTCAAAACAACTTCAAATATGTCAGTTAAAGCTCAAGAAAAGCAAAGAGGAAAACAGTCGGAGTTTGTGCTGAAGAACATGAGAGAGGCTTCAAACGCAGAAAAATGGATCAGAATTTCTTTTTTGTTTGTTTTTTTTTACCCATGACAGGATGAATAAATAGGCTTTGTTTATATGCAGTGTGTATGTATGTGCTTAAATGGCCTAAACAAAACACAAAAGCTAAGCTGTAAACATGTCTTCACTGAAAAAGTACATCTGCTGGCAAGAATATCTTCCATGAGGTTTTTGGAAACAGCAGCCGCATTCAGATAAAACCTATTTCACCTGGTAAGTTTTAACATTTTAGTCTGATTTCTTATCATCAAGAGGAATAGAAGTTGGCTGTACCGTGTGTCCATGTTTTGGTTCAGTTCAGTTCTCGCTGATTATTTTATCCATGAACAGTTTTCCTTCCGCTTTTTCAGGAGGGCTTGTGTTCAAACGCGGCACGTCAGTGTCCCCTGGTGGCCACTTTAGGAAATCACGGGAAAACAGGGAAACATCCTTAAAAAGGTAGACATGGATTACGAAATAAGTGACACGTGTCAATAATGCATTCCCTTCATATTGCTTTTTTTTTTTTTAGCCATAATATTAATACATTTTTTGGGTTATCCTCGTCCTGCGCATGTGAAAATAAAAAGGTGTGATGCGGATTTACTATGCAAACAAACCAGTCAGATGTTAGCCACATCATCGCTAGGGAAGTTAGCTTTTCACATCGTATCAGAGTATCACAGTAATGGAAAGTTATGTGGAAGGAGGAAATGTTGTAGAAAAACACGCACAAGCAACAGGGAGAGCCGAAGCCTTGAGAGGATTATGGAACAAATCCCACTGAAACATTATAGGAGGAAATTTGTAAGGTAATAATAATAATAATAATAGTAATTGCGAATCAAGGACTCAAGGTCTGACAGAAGAGTAGCGAATTATTATATATATAAAGTATCTGTATGCAATAAATTCATGTTATTTTTCTTATTTTTCAAGCTACTCACCAGATTTTTTAATTAAATTTTATTTTATTTATTAATCTATTTATTTATATATTTACGTATTTATTTTTGACGACATCCTAATTAAAGGAAATTTACTTGTATTCGTAACATTCTGGCACTTTCGTGACAGGAGACGTTTTGGACCTGCAGTGGCTACAGTTGGGAAAAAAACAACAACAAAAAAAAAAACAACAACATCCGACTCTCCGGCTCTGTCCTCTGCAGATATGGTATCATTTCTCTTACTGGAAGTTGTACGGCGAGCGGCGCAATGACTCAACGCTACTCCGCCTACGAGCAGTTCTGTGGAAGTCGACCAACCAAGCCCTTTTTAAACAGTTTCTGTTTCAACGGGGACATTTGTATAATCCCCACCGCGCTTCAGTGTCCTGTTTACCGTCTCTCTCTCTCACTCTTTTTTTTTTAAGGGACTCATTAAATCAGAGGTCAGGTTTGTTGTACAAAAGAGGGGCCTGGGCGGAGACGGTTATAAAGTTAAAGGTGCCAGATCTCACGGTGTCTCTTGGACGGGCTCGTCACGTCGCTTCACGGCGGCTGGGATGTTTGTAATGACAAGACGTTCAAGTGAGGGCTTGCTTTGAACGTGAGGGCAGGAAATAACGCGCGCGGCCCCGCTCAATGGCACATTGTGCGCAACAGGGAAGTGAACCTCGGCTGTCTTTCTGCACTGCTGAAAGTGCTCTGCCCTGTTCTCGAAGTTAACTTTCTCCACGACAGAAATAAGGAAAGAAGAAGAAGAAAAAGAAGAAGAAGACGAAGGAAAACAAAAAAGTAGCTTTTAGAAGAAACGACGTCGGAGCTTGAAGAAAGTTCTTGATGCAGAAGTCCTAGAAAAGGAAGATGGTCGGAGTGTAGGAGAAGGGAGAGAAGGAAAAGGCGACGACGAAAACCGTTTCGACACCTAAGCTTTTACAAAAGGTAAGCTGAAACGCGGGGAGGAGGCGTTGTGCCTGTGTGTGTTTGGTGCGTTAGGACGCGGGGGCCTCGTTACGTCCGTGTGCTACGAGGGATGCTGCCTGCGCCTCTGCCATGTTGTGGTGACAAAAACAACCACTTGTTGCAACTAGAACCTAAAAAAAACAACGTGTCAGCGGGAAATACCTCTTTATATCCTTCGCATCTAATCGACTAACCTCCCTTTAAACATGACCAAGTCTTGTCTTTTCACAAATAAGTCGCTGTGACTAATTCACTTCACTTTCCACCCGTGCCTTGCTCCTGGTGGCGTCACATTCTGCTGCTCCACAGCCTAACGATGTTTATGCAGCCTTAACACTGACATTAACCCGATTCTCTGCTTATGCGCTTCACATCCTATCATAGCAGGTCTATTGTGAACCCGAGTAAACAGCCGCTCGCCCAGAGCGCAGCGGCTCTAAGTATGTGGAGTTATGAAACAGGCAGCCGCCAGCTTGAAATACAGTGTTTGCACAATGAAACCAAGTCAAGCTGCAAATGAGCCACCAAATGTCTCAGAGTCCTGGAAGAATCTGATGCCCCCCCCCCCCCACACACACACACACACCCACACGCACACACACGCACACATACGCACGCAGGCAGGCACACACACACACACACAGCTGTTCCTGCTCTGCACTGCAGCAAAGAGGAAGACGGAAGTCTCTGGTTTTCTCTTTCAAATCTTATAAAATCACACATTTTGACTGATCTGGATTGTCACCGTTGGCTCTGCTGATGTCTTAATTCAGAAAACACGTTCAAGCAATGGTTTTACAAGCAAAGAAGTTTGTTGACATTACCTTCATCTGCTAGCATTTTTAGTCCCGTTTATCTAACAGAAGCCTCTATGTAAATGGTATTTTGAAAAAAAAAAAATGTTGCTTTATTTATCTCAGAAGGTAAAGCTTCTGGGATAAATTGTTGTACAATGTTGTCATTGTACAACATTGACTCCCTGCATAAAAAATATCACACAATGGGTAATTAGAACCATAATACCCATTTGTAACATGGATCTAATTATCTGTTAGATCATTCATTTCATATTTATGAACATAAAGTGTGAGTAAAAATGTTGAATTAAAACATGTTGGGTGCTTATTGTGCTGATTAAAGCAACCTTTGTCATTTAGTTCAATAAAATAGCTCAGTTTCTCATACTTGTAAGTGAGGTACATCTGAATGTAAAGCAGCCTGCTTTCAGCCAGCTGACTGGAAGTGTGCAGCAACATGTAAGAGAGAGGATGAACTGCTCTTGTGCGATGCTTCATACGTTCAGATGTACTTTCAGATTGGCCTGTACATTTTGTGATGGCCAATCGATTCACTTTCTTTCCTTCAGTCCACTAGTTTGGTAATGCACTCAGGGTTACTACCCATTTGCAACCAAATTGTAACTTCCTGGCTTATGTCTGCAGATGTTGCGTCAATATACCCACAGACTGTTATTTTGCTATTTTGTGATTTGCACCAGCTCCTCCTGTATCAAAACCCTCATCCACTCCCGCAGCACCATGCTGTGAGAGTGGGTGCTTCTCATACGTTGTAGTTGAGAGGGTGTTCTTAACAAGTGTTGGGAGTATAAGTTTGGTTATATTAATTTTAGAAACGGTTAACCTTTGTGCATATGAAATATTAGATGTAGCATGAATATTTTGAATAGATTTTAAGTTAAGTAGATTTAGATAAAGATTCACACTAAAACAACTGCTGACTCTCTGAACTTACATAAATTACTAAAGAGGTCGAGTTCAGTAAAACACTAAAACCTTTAGAAAACAATTCTTCTAGAAGTATAATCAAATGTATTAAGATATTTCTTTCAAGTATTAACAGCAGGTTCTGAACTAGTTAGTTAGTTTGCATGCATCTTGGATTACTAAAATAGAACAGGATTAGGAGACTAAGGTTTTAGAAGTAAAATATTTCAGGTATTCTAAAAGAGTTTTTTTCTAAAAGAAGATAATCCTGCAATTTTTAGATCCAAACTCACAGTTATCATCTGACACCAGATTTCTGTGTCAGACGGTAGCTAGCTGAAGCATAAATTTTGGTCTGGAATGTTTAAAGGAGGAGATTGGTACGGGAAGACTCTGTTTGAGAATGGCCTTTGTTCTCTCCATATATTTGCTTTTGGGTTTGAACAGGTCTCAAAGAAGGTAATAAAATTAACTTTAAACAGACCTACAAGGGGAGGACACACCTTCAAATTCATATATTAAATTAAGGGAATACACCTCCTTATAATATGTCTGTTTTACAGCAGAATTGCAAAACGCTTTGTTTGCAGCCGTGAGAGCAATTCCCAAGAATGCATTGTTGTGTCTCTCCTATTGTGTTTTCCTTTCCAACTCGTTGCAGGTGATTGTATGTTTTGTTATGTGTGTTATGTGATGTGATGTGACATTCTATATGCATTGAATTCTCTGGATAAAACTCTGGATATGTCTGAAGTTTGATGCTGAATGGTTGTTCCCTGTGCTTTCCACTTTGCACGCGGAGTTCCTGGATCCGGGAGACTAGAGGAAAATTAACGAGCCAAGTAAATTTTATTCCTCTAAGTTCAACACAAGCTTCCCTTTTTCTTACCATTATGTAAAAATGGTCATCATGATCAAACACTTTTACTTTGTAATTGGACCACAGTATATGTTTTAAAAATGTCTTTGTCCCACATTCATCTCTGGTACACGACTCCTTTTTTACTTTCTGAGAAAAAACAGAAAGTCGTTGTTTATACTTGCCTGTGATTGTTAAAACATGGCAGCTTTAGGGCCCACGGCTGATAAAACTTGCGTCCAAATTCTCAATATCTTGGCCAACTTGAGATTTTTTCACGGCATTATCCAGTGAAGCAGTGTGTTTAAGGTGTTGCCTCAACACACTCCAGAACCTCTACGGTTTGATAATCACAAGTTAGAGCAAGCAGTCTCTATTCATATTCATCCATTTGTTCATCGGTCTTCCACAATGAATTATTATTTAATCTCCTGTTTCAGAGACATGAGAGAGTTTAAAGAACAGCCTCAGCCCATTTGTCACAAAACTATTCAGTTAAAAATGATTTAACTGCAAGTGGAAATTAAATTGTGTTGTGACTTATATTATCTAGTTCTGATTCTGATGGCTGTGGACGTGAAGGATCTTTCATAGTAGAGTTACAGCGGCTCTGAGGAAGCCTCTGACTAAAGACACTGTTGTTGAATAACAGTCTGATGAAGAGGATGTAGACGGTTCATTTGATGAAGATTCCTTATACCGGAGCAGTCCCCAAAACAGAATCAACCTAATTATTTTTTATGTTTACAAAACTCTGGATTTCAATGTGAAAATTATTTCAAAAACAAAACTGTGTACAACCTGCTGAATAAATGATGTCCTGAGCATCCAACTTTTTACTTTCAGGAATAGCTGAAGCTTTATGTAACTGAATACTGAAAAAATACAACAATAAAATCTGATAAATTACTTAAAGGCCCAAACTAGAGTGACATTCATGTCCATCTTGTATAAATGCATGTGCGTTTGACCTATAGTATAATCCAGGAGGAGGAAGAAAAACATGTCTGATATTGTTGTTCCTGTTGAAAATCGTGTAGGATGTGGTTTGTTTGTTTTTCTTGTTTAATCCAATAGTGAACAATTTTTTCTTGGCAGAACTTTTCTGAGAGGCAAAAACCTGTTTGGGCAGTTTTAGGAACAGCATTTTTTATGTACTAATCTATTTTTAGTGCCTGTAGAGACGACGCTTTATACATTTAAAGCGATAATAACAATTCTGCAAAGCAACAGAGGCCATTTTAATGCTTGTTTCCCGCTTTTATTTTATGTATGCAAAGATGTTTACCACTTTTGTGGAGAAAGCCATATGTTTCTGAGAACACATTCTCCTGGTTCAGTTTTATACTATAGTTATATATATATATATACTTTATTTAGTATATATAAACACAACAATAAATAAGTGACAGAGCAGCTCACAAAATCTAAACATTTGTTTTAGTTTACTCATGCTGTTTTAAAATGGGCTGAGTTGACCCGTTCTTACAGAATAATAACATTTATGAGTTTATTTTAAAACAACTTGTCACTCAAGGTAGAGGTGCGGTTAAAAACCAACATAAAAGATCAACAATTGGAACAAGAAGCGCAATGAAGACTACAAAACATAAAACAAAATCAAAAAATAATAAAACAATGTCAGATATCCCATGCCACGTAATGACGGTCAAACAGTAATTTGGCATTATGCCCGTCAGCGTGACATATGAGGTGAAATGTGTTGTTTTATTCATCAATATGCTTTACCTGAATTTGACAAAATACAGGTTTAAAACATTTCCTTCAACAGAGGAGAGTAAACTGGTACAGAATAGACAAACATTTTTAAAAGTTACAGCTATAATACAGCAGTAATTTTCTGCAATGCTGTTGCTGTAATTCAAAGTCTTCTCAGTCAAAATGCTGAGAAGACTTTGGCTCTACGCCGTGCAGCTACGAGTTAGTCATAATCTAATTCATGCTGATGCTCAAAGTCCAACAGATGACGGTGTAGTTGGCATTGTGCCTTTGCTATTTAGTTTTTTCAGCAGTTAATTCCATAATGACCTCATTCTTTCCCAATGCATTTGAAAATATATATACCTGGTGTACTGAGGTGTACTAAGGCAGCAGCTGTGAGTCTGTTGAATAATGGAGACATCAATCAGAGAACAAGACAGGACAGAAATTTTTTTTCCGTGGAAAAATATCTTAAAACAACAGTATCTTTATGTATCAAGTGTCACTTTAATCTGTCATCAAAGTGAGTAATTCAAGTACCGCCCTTCTTTTTTCTCTGCACCGCTGTTTTCAGTGTAACCATCAAGCTTTCACAACTCACCGGCTTTGTGGGAAATATGGTGCACCTGGAAAGTATTTAAAACGCTTCACTTTTTCCAGATATTATGCTACAGCCTTGTTCAGTGAACCATCAAAATCAGAACTCCTCTGTGAAAATACTTTATTGAGCCTGATGGGACGTTAATGTCCTGACAATGTAATTTCCTAATTAAAAACATAGCCAGAGAGTTGCTTTGGGTCACTTATGCATTTTTGATAACTTTTCAAATCTGCGGGGGCAACCATCCAGAAATGCTTGCTCTCACAAAGCGACGTTATTTACCCACAGCTCTGCTATGAAACGTCAGTCCTCTGCCAAACTTGCGAAGCATGATCACAGTTTTTAGCCATCTCTGTTCAACACTTGAAAACAACATTCAGGATTGTAAAGTTTTTGCACAACCATGTGTAATTAATATTAGCTGTCTTGTGGAATCTGACGTAAGTGTTTGTGTCAGCGTCGCAAAACAAAGCAATTTGTCACAAGGACTTGTCTTTAGTGAAACCTTGTCAAAAGCACCTGAACAGAGGAAATTTCAATACTGTGTGGTGAACCTGCATGAGGTGGTAGTTGTGAATCTCATGAGATGATGTTTGAAGTTCTGATGACAATGTGTCATTTTATCTTCATTGTAGGCTGTAATATTTCATCAGCGTATTCACATTCGAAAGTGGAATCGGATGCTTGAAAGTGCAAAAACAAGGTGTTCTTCTGTTTATGATGTCTATAATGATGAGGTCAACCTGGAAAATTGATCTAAGCCTCATGTCTCAACATACTTAAGATGTGAACATGATCCTATGTCCTAACAGTCGGGTAGGTGGGAGGTAATGCTTTGACATCTTATTCCACTTTGTGAATAAGACCTGTAGAGTATGTGCATTTTAGTAACTGATAGGGCAACGTTACTAATTTTAATGGTTTCCATGAAATAGTTTATGAATAACTATTTTAAATTTGAAATTAGTAATGTCAAATTTGTAATTGTCAAAAGCACCCTGAAACTTTAAGGGTTGAACATCCATCTATAAAAGTGCTCAGACGCCTGTTCAGCTCTTGAAAACAAATACCCATGTTGCACAATGTTGTGCAATTAATACCAATTGTCTTGTGGAACAAATTTTTTGTGAGCACATCACGAAACATATAATTTGTCACAAGAAATATAACCCTTTAGTTGAGACTTGTCAAAAACACCCTGAACAGAAATACTTGTTCTGTTCAATCTGCATAATAAGATAATCAAACAATCACAGTAATGTTTTGATCTGCTACAAAATAAAGGCCGATAACTAATTGTGGTGAATGTTAATCACCATCCACTGTTACTTGCAGCACAATTATACCAAGCATATCTCAATGCCCTCCCAAATTTCAGCAAATGGCCTGGAGGATCCCAGAAAGGTCCCATGACTTTAAGTCCATTAAAAAACCTTAAGCTGGAATTTTATAAAAGGCGTTTGCATCATGGATTATTAAAGAACTTAAGGTATTTACCTGTAAGGAGAGGGATTGAGATTCATGCTGCTCGTTGCTATGTGGCACGTTTTCCAGCAGGTCATGACATAAAAAGAACTTCTTCTACTCTTTCCTCACATCTACTCAGATGCTTATCTTATATGCCTTTGACACTCTTGTAAATGCAACATTTTGTGTTTAACATGAGAAAACTATGTTCAAAGGGGAAATATGTAAAATCTACTTTTCTGAGCTTTACATCATGTTGTGATGTTATTCTCTCCTTCAAAACATACCTGGAGTGTTGCCTTGATGTGGTCATGAATGTTTGACATATCCTTTAATCTCCAGTAAAAACCATTCAGCTGTGCAAAACGCTTGGTGGGACCGAGCACCACCTTCAACGTCACAGTCTCCAAGTCGAGCTTCCGCCTCACAAAGCACCCATCCCACACTACTCTCTCATTCAGCTCCTTCAGACTAGCCATCAGCAACAGCAAACAGCTGGTGGAACTGCTCATCTGCTGAGCTCATTACAGGAACTACTTCTTAGTGCAACACTCGTAAAAATGTTATTAAAGGGTTAATAGAGGAGCGACATCATAATTACTCCTGGAGGTGGAATGTCAGAAAGATGAGTTGCGAGTTTGTACTTGTTGACTGAAGACCTCATTAGTCCTGGATGGTTGTTTGATTTCAGACGTAACTGTGCGTTGTTGAGTGTTTTTCTGGAGGGCCGATAAAAACTGTGCAGATTTAAACATTGAAATACTGAAGAGTTTTGTATCATACTGAAGACAATACTTAGTTTAGTGTGAGATAATTTGTTTGTGGTGTACTTGTCTGTGTGATTAACATAAGCTCTACCCAGAAGCTACATTGTTAATCATGCGGATTTTGAGAGTGGACTGAGGGTACCACTGAAACAGAAGCCTAACTGAATTTTGCTGATAACTACATTTGAGTTTGTTGTCATTGTGGCTGTGAGATAAAAAGCAGAAGAAGAAGTGTGTAGTCTGAAGGAAATAACTGACTCAGTGTTCGGAAATAGGTCAAGGAAGTTTTGTTGAATATTTAGTTTTGTAAATATGATCAAGCTTATCGGAGCTGTGGCTACCAGGTTGTTGGTGCCTGTCGCAGCGGCAACCCTCAAACCCGTTGGTGGACACCTTCGGTGAGGGCTGTCAGGCTGAAGAAGGAGTCCCATCGGGCCTTTTTGTGCCTGTGGGACTCCAGAAGCAGCTGATGGGTACTGGCAGGCGAAGCTGAGGCAAAAACCTGGGTGTGGGAGGAGTTGGGAGAGTCCATGGAGAAAGACTTCCGTATGGCTTTGAGGAGAGAGCTGAGCCAAAAGGCGAAGCTCTCAATTTACCAGTCAATCTACTTTTCCATGAGCTTTGGGTCATGACCAAAAGAATGAGATCATGGACACAAGCCGCCAAAATGGATTTCTTCCATTTCAACTTTTAGCTGTGCCTCTGCTGCACCGCACCTGAATAGAATAATTAGGTCGTTAGCAAGGCTCTGGAGAGCTAATCCACACAAGGAGGAGGTAATTTAGCCAATTCATTCCAACGTTTGTACCTGTGGCACATCTAAAAACTGCAGGACAGTGGCCCTTGAGGACTGGAGTTTGTCAAACTCCAGGTTTGACACACAAGGTAACTCATGACTTAACCCAAGGTAAATTCATAACCCTGGGTTAAGAATTTTTTATAAATTCATAATCTTGGTTTATGAATTTACCTAATGCTTTCATCTGTTCTTAATCCCTTATCTGTGAAACCAATCTACTATAGTCATATGCATGGTGGAACTTGTGCCAGAGTTTTATTAATTCAACTTGTCATGCCAGTACTATAAAAACACTTCATTTCCTGTTGACAAATTACCTGACATCTTGTATTTTCACACTAATGAGTGATGTCTGGCTGATCTAAACATTTTCCATTTGAATAAAAACAGAATATCACTTCAACTGTGGTTATCAGCCCAAGATAGTGCTGAACAGACCACGAGTAAGCAACCAACACAACCTGTCAGCAGTGATGAGCTGAGAGATGGCCGCCAAATGTACAAATACATCCCATGTTTACATCCAGTGCATATTAAAGTTCGGGAAGGGGGGGGAGGGGGTGAAATTATCTCACTGCATTTTTTAGAAAGTGATTGTTTTGCACAAGTAGTGTGGTGCATTTAAATATTTTAGAGCTGGACAACACACCACATTGCAGATGTTGTCACAGTTTTGATTGGATGCAACTCATAGTAAAATGTTTTATTTTGCATTCACTCTGGCTACGACTAGTATATTTGGCCAGTTGGCAACAAAAGACTGCTTTTGTTGCCCACATCAGATTTATATTTTTTTTATTAGCTGAGTTGCTGAGCCTCATTTTGAAAGTGTATTGAATTTGTAATATTCTCCCAGATCTTTTATTTTTTGACCTTGATTACATTCTCTAACCACATGTGCAACATTCAGCAGTAGAGGCAAAATGTTAGTTAAATGCTCAAAAGATTTGCTTTAATCTATAAATTAAATTGAGTACACATTGTTTTAGTTGTGTTGATTCTCTGGGTTTGTCTGACAGACCTGTTCACCCCAGTGACAAAGAACAATCAAGCGTTTTAGTAGGTGGGAAAAAAAAACAAAACAAAACAAAACAAAAAAACCATGGTGTCAGGATTTGATTTGGAGTTGGTCCAGTTAAAACACAAGGAGAAAGTAAAAGGTCTACATTCCAGCCTGTGTTATTTCTACTCTCCGTGAGATCAGTCCTAGCTTTGAACCTGATGTGGCCTAACCTGAAAGTATATGTCACACAGAGAACTATACTAAAATGTTGTGGATTTGTAATTTTTTAAGTTGTACTTGTTAACACAGAAGAGGTTATGTTCTTGTGAAATACATAGAGATCTTTTGTACCAATTCAAATAAATATTTCACCCCTTGTGATTCTTCTGCTTTTGAAATTTTAGTGGCTTTTATTCAACAGTAAATTGATATGTTTTATGAGGCAGTTGTTAATGAGCAGTAAAACTGAGAACTATTTGGCTGGCATTGTTCTGTTGATCAGCTGCTCTCAGCCAGACCGACTGAGTGTTGCACAACAACTCGAACTGCAGTCGGCAAAGTAGCTCCAACTTCCGCTCTCTTCCTCTAATGGGTTTCCTTCTTAGTAAACAGGGCACTGCTGATGGGAAGCTTTGGGATGATTTTCATTCTGCGTTCAACACAGAAAAACCTATGATGAAACGTATCATCATAGATTTGCATGAGTGATCAATCTAACTTGATGTATCTTAATAGCCAGATTTTCCCATTGTATGTGGAAAAAAATTCTTAACACGTCTATGGATATCCTGCAGTTCTGTAGGTACTTAATTGTGCAACCAAAAGGATAATGTCATATGGCAGGTGGGAATACTGTCATCCCCCTTCATTGTGTTGTGGAACGTTACCCAGAATGTTGTCTGATTGTCTTTTATGAGAAGGAAATGCCATGTTATTGAATTATTGTCTGCATGTGAAAACTGTCAGAGCAGTTGAAGATAAAGAAAGCAGTCAGTGTTTTTTATTACGTGTCATAACTCAACCAAATTATAAACGACCAAGCAACTTACAGCTTCTGCTCTAGTTTAAACTTGCATCATAACGTCACTTATGCTTTGCACTTTAGACACCAGCTTACGTCACAATACCAAGCTTTGTTTAGTGAAAAATAACTAATCTTGTTTCATATAGCCAGAAGGAAATAGATCTTGTTTATTTCTTGTTTGTTTTTCACAGTCACTAACTCACGTCACCGAGACGAGTGAAACTGACACTGTTAGAAGCGGATAAAGTTAATCCAAGTATAAAACCTTGCAAAAGCAACAGCGTTCCTGAAAACGTAAAAAAATGTTTTATACATGGCACTAATTCGTTTTATTAGGATTTTTAGACATAGACCAGCACAAAGTAGTTTGCGATTGTAGTAGTTTTCATATATATATACATATAGTCAATTTCTTGAAATAATGGCTGAAATAATACTTTTACTAAAGTTATTTTGGCAAAAAAGAAAATTGTTTTTGGCTAAAAAAAACTACTTATGAGCCATTATTTTAAGAAGGTGATGACATGAAATATGAAAAGTGCGTCATTGATTTGTAATCAGTGAGTACTGAGTCAATACCAAATCACAGGTTTGTCATCTATCATGGAAGAAATCTTTTTCCATTCAATGCAAAACAGTCAGATTGGATACTCTTCGTTTTGTCACTGATGCTCAATTATATTTAGGTCTGGACTTTGGTTCATTTCAGCAAATGTTCCAGCTTTGGCTGTATTTTTTGTGGTTATCTTGCTTGAAGGTGTACTTACATCTTCCTGCCTTTATCCATTCGCCTTCCCTTGAACTCAGGTTGAATGTACTTGTTGAAGAAGAGGATCCCCACAGCATGTTGCTGCCACCACCAAGTTTTCCAGATGGTATTCTGAGGGTACTTATGGCAAATTCTAAAGTATTAAGTATTGTCTTTGTACCTGACGTACACCTGCTGTGTTTCTTGGTTTCATGAGTCACCTGCAGGTTCATTTAAAAATTAGGTGGTTTCCAACGTGATTTGTTACACTGGATGTTATGTCAGATTGCAGTTATTTGCCAGAGGTTGAAATCAATGCATGCTAGAGTCATATTTCTGTGATGTTGTTGCTTGTAAAGGCACTTGATGTATGATCATTTCCTCCTTAAGCTCAACCATAAATATGACTGAGTAATACTTCATAGATGACTTAGATTCTCACAACTTTCTAAGTTGAAAAGAATGACATGGTGCTTATTCATGTAGTCTAACTCAACACAAGCTGGCAGCTTGACAGCTTTACTTCTTAGGCTTTACTCCTACCTTTAAATCCTAGAATTTTAAGAATAGGAGTTTCAGTAATTATTCAGAATGGAGCATGTTTACCTTAAAAATAGAAAGGGATTTTTAATCGGATATTATTAACAATCAGAATGAGTCATGACTTCATTCTGGACGCCTTAAAGCAAAGAGGTGACATGGAGCAGTTCACCCCTCTTTGTTCAAAGCTGATAAAGCTTACAGGACGCTCTGCACTGACATGTTGTCAGCAACAGATTGTCAACATCAGTGACTACATCTGCACTGGAATGAGCATCGTGTTATTTAGATGTCAGTCTGGGATAAATACAAATTCACAACCAAAGAAATGAACAAAATACCCACTAAATTAGTTTAATTGTAGAAGTGTTACACTTTTGTCTGTTCACAGCTAATTTTCCCAAACATTTTGGTGCGCATCATGTTTTTTTGGGATTTTTTTTTATTTTTTTTTTTTAGGAAATGTGAATTGAATCTTTGTACTTTTTTTCCTTAGAGGCCATTTTCCCCCAGTGTGTTATTTATTATTGAATGACCAACAATAAGCAACTCTGACCTTAATGTAGGCAAATGAAGGCTGTAATGCTTTGGATGTTGTTCTTCTTTGGCCTCCTGGATGAGTTGTTGTTGTGCTCTTGGGATAATTTTTGCAGACAGGCCACTTCATGTAGATTGAAGTGGCCTGTGCACTTTTCCATTGGTGGATAATGGCTCTCACACCCTTAGAAATTGCTTTTACAATCCTTTAAAAGACTGATTTAAGTTAAGTATCTTACTGTGTATAAGGGGCTGTCTGTAACATTGCTGCCTTGCAGCAATTGCATCACTTCTGAAGTTTTTAGTCTATGTCTTAAAACTAACTTTTTATTCCAAGTGCACCATCTAATCACACACTTATATGTGATTAACATTTAAGAGGTGACTAAACTTATAACACTTAATTTTGTTACATTCTGTTTTCCAGAACTGCCAAATTATGGCCCAGTGGTTGGAGATGAGTTATGTCCTGACTAACATGGACGATGAGCAAATCCACGCGCTCTATCCACCAGACACCTTCCCGATCGAAATTAGGCATTATCTTTGCCAATGGATGGAAGAAAAGGATTGGTAAGACACTGATGCAGAGATGCATGCTCATAGCAGGACATACAGCATGTTCAATATCTTGCAAAAGTACAACCTCTTGAACTTTCCCACATTTAACAACCACAAAACTTCAATATATTTGTTTATTTTAACTTAAGTGCATCTTTTTTCTGAAGGCTTCAGAAGTTTCTTCAGAGAATAACAATGAAGACCAAGCATAGCACCATACAGCTCAGGGCTAAAGTTATGGAGAAGCTTAAAAAACAAAAATACAGCAATTCCGAAAAACAGTAATCCAGCTCCTGAAATTCTCACTGAGCGCCATAATCTGGGCATAGGAAGAGAGTGGTACGACAGCAAATAGAAAAAGACATGACCATCGACCTTAACTAATAGGCATGGCAAGGAGTTACAGAAATTATAGTAAAGTCCTGTTCATTTTAAAAAGGGCATTTACTATGACAATGGGGAAATACGGCAGAAAATCTAAAAAACTTGAGTTAGAAAATCTAGAGGGAGACGAAAGAGAAACATTAGCTTCTTTGGAGCCAGCTGATTTTCACTTCATCGATATGCACCACATTTTGTTGATGTATCACAAAATCTAAAGAACAAAACACAATGAAATTCATGGTTGACAAAATGTGAAAACGTTGTAAGGGTAGGAATGCTTTTACAAGGAGCTGTACTGCAGTTTGCTTGTTGCCTGTGTGATAATGGATCCATTGGTGTGTGCTTACATTTTCTATCTGTACGTGTGCGGTTGCATCCTCACAGGGAAGGCTTCAACCCAGACCAGTCGGACAAAGAGCCCTTTGCGCAGGCTTTACTGAGCGACGCTGTCCTCCTTTTAGAGTCGGTTGCTGAGCAGCAGAATATAGTGGAGAGGATGAAGCTGGTGCAGATAACGAAGAACCTGGTGGGTGGATAATCAGATTCTTTCTGTTAATAAAACAAAACAAAAAGTGAAACATTTGATCAAATGAGAACAGTGGCCAGAAAAATGTTGTCATGTGATTTTAATACGGAAGAGTTGAACTCGATATTGCTGGATATGTCTGTAAACATTTCAGCAAAGTGTTGAAATGTTTTTGTAGAACATGCCGAAATGTTTTTTCCTGACATGTGCCACATGTCAGGTGGTCTTGATACACGGCACATTGAAAATCAGAGCTGTATTTACAGATGACTCGGCCAGCTATGGAGTTTGCTGTGACGATCAGAAACATTCTCAGGCAGGAGAAGATGATACTCATCGAGGTAAGAGACCTTTTATATTTCTTATTTAGTACAGATGTGACTATCCTTAACATGACGCAGGATATCCCCCACTTTCCTTATAGTTTTTAATAATTATTTGAACAGTTCGCAATCTAATTTTAGTACTTTCTCCTTTTCTTTGGCTAAGCAGTGTATGTTTTCAGTTATTAATCAAATCACCATAAGCTGCCTGTTATTTGTCAAAGAAATTGACTTCCAAGTTACCGTATTTTCCGGACTATATAGCGCACCATACTATAAGCCGCAGCTACAAATAAAAAATGTAAAAAATGGAAACGTTCACAAATAAATCACACCGGGCTATTAGCAGCTGGTGATCGCCGCCACTCGGTTTTTTCCATAAGGACGCAGCCCTCCGTCCTCAAAGCCAAACCATGGTTTTGTTCACACTGAGTTCACGTGCAGCGGCTCCATTTTCCTCCTGTACTGCCAGATCGAAGCCCTCAACTTAAAAGCTCCATCATATGAGTTTGAAGAAATTTCTCTGTCAAGCCTGCTGTTAGCACATGCTTGTTCTATATAAAAATTAACGTTTTCTTAGTTGATTTCCAATTTTGACTTCCAATGATTCACTTCCTGCTAAAGAGCCCCCTAGCGTTTGAAGAAAAATCCACAGAAAAGTCACATGGTTTAAACTGTAGGAAAAAAGTAGGGGCTTATAGTCTGAAAAATACTGTACTTTTGATGCTCTCCAGTGCTTTGCGAGTTAAAATAACAATGTTCTGTGTTAGAGGCTCGCCCATAAACGGGCAGAAGCGAAGACTCCTGACTTTGAGGATTTGAGTTTCATGAAGAATACAGTGTCTCAGCTCCAGGACCGCAGAAAAAAAATCCACAGCTGTAAAGAGGATGTCAACTGGGAGATGGTAAACTATGAAGCTTTGCAAGGTGAGTACCAGTTGCTTTTCAGCTGTGTGTTGGTGTATAACGCACTGAAGGACTGGGCTTTCGTATTTTCAGCAGTTCTCTCAAAAACGTTGCATGAATCACTTTGATATTCTGATTATATCTACATAAAAAGTGTAATTAGCAAATTCATGAAGCATATCAAGTATTATAATCCACATATAATTAGAGTTATATTTGTGTGCCTCTGACCTGAATCTCGAGGGCCAACATTTTGTCACATTTCAGTCAATAATGTCAACGAAAAAGAAAACAAAAAACAGCAGAAGTGCTGAGGGTCTTGCTTTTATTTTTATCCAAAAAATGTTATGTTGACGCCTACATAAAGGACACTGAAATGTGTTTGTCGGAAACGCAGTGGTATTGTGTGTTCAGTGTGTCTCACATGCTAATGCTACTTGTTTGCATCCACAGGCGTTCATGCAAAGACTCCAACAGAACGTTCACTCAGAGAACTACAGATGCTCTCGAAGCAAATCCAGCAGCTCAAGATAACTCAAAGCAGTCTAACCCGGGTGAGACAATATTAACGGTCCTTTGAGTCATGAATGTAATTCAGTTTAACATCGTTTGACCATCCTTATGCTTTCTGTCCTTCTGTTATGCACGTCTTTATAAATTAACAGAACACACAGAGAACATGTAGCTATCTTGGTCTTCATGATGCTATTTGTTTAGTAATGTTCTTTAACAAACCACGCTTAAACACTGCCTGCCTTCCACGTCACAATTATACACTACTTGCTGCTGATATGTTCATCCATCTATATACAAATATACTTTTCTACTGTGAAGTCTGTTAGCATATTTGTCTAGTCTGATGTCCATTCCATGACTGAGCGGTATTTGGATTTCCGGTGTTAGTGTCAATATATTCATTTGGTTGTTTGCAGGAATGTTTGGGGATGTTCACAGAGACTCTGACCAAGCTGAAACAGTGTCAGGATAATTTCATCGTCAAGATGAATGTATGGAGGTGGGAGCAGCACAAATCCATTATAGGATATCCTTTCAGTGATGACCTCATCCAACTGCAGAACTGGTGAGTTGTTACCCTTTCTACTTGTGCCTTTGTGGTTTGCTGACTCATTTCTTATCCAAGTGTAAAGCATGACATTATGTGAAAATATCAGATTCTAGCTCAATAATCCCACATATAGTGTCCGGTTTCTAAAAAGGCATTTAGAAACCTCTTAACACTTTTAGAAAAGTGAATGTTTTTGGTCAAAAAGCAGACTGACTGGAGTTTGTGATTGTCTTTGTGTTGATGTGAGACTGGTGACCTGAGCTGGATGGATGAACATCTCACACATTGCCATGACCCTTCTCGAGATTGGGATTTAAAAAAAAAAAAAAAAAGTTATTCTATCTTCATCCTGCTTGTTAGGTCCGAACAGCTGTTTGCGGTGAACAGCAACCTTCGACAGGAGTGGCTGCTGATCCCTGACCTTCCAAAGGAAATCGGAGAAAAACTGACAATTCTTCTTCAGGAACTGATTCAAAGGTACGCACCTCTCACCTCTCACCTCTCACACGCTCATATTCTGTGAAATAGGATAAAGTATTCATCCTATATCCTATATTCAGCTCAGCACCCCCTAAACCTAATCCCTAACTCTACAATCTTTCTTGAGTGGTCTGTTTTTGTTTTGAAATATTATTTAGCGAACCATTGGCAATTTTGCTGCAGACTGACAGTGACAGTGTGTTGAATGCATTTTTTATTTTTCAGTGTCAGTAACCTATACCGGTTCATAAAAATTAACAAGGGATTCAATAAAACAGCTATAAAACATTCTTAAAAACGTACTGTCCTTGATAAAATTCCTTCATTTCTGTTAAAAGTGCATACATTGGTGAGCTTTCTTGCATATGGTGTCCTCTTGCTTCCTGAAAGCATGTGGACACAGAGGGAGGTGGCAATAATTATTTTCCAGTCAAAGTCTGGTTCTGACTTTGAAAGAGACACAATAGCAATAATCTGCAAATGTGAGCATATGTATGGCTTTGACATGTTTGTGTAAAAGACAAATAAAAGCTGGAAGAAAATCCAGCTGTTTGGTGAACCAGTGCAGGAGAGCAGAGCATCAGATTAAAAACATCACTGGCCCTGGTCGTTAAAAACTTCATCAATCAGCACATAATAGCTACACATAGATTTTAATTTGAGACATAAAGGGGATTATAAATACAAATTATGATTATTATTATTATAATTACTACTACTTATAATACCAGAGTCAATAAATCAATGATCTGTAAAGTGCATATGGCCTCATCCTCTCCTCTACACACTTTTTAGCTCAATACACTTTGTAAAAAAGACATGTTTTTTGTTTTGTTTTGTTTTGTTTTTTTTGTCATTGATTACATTTCTATCTTTCAGCTCTTTTGTTGTGGAAAAACAACCCCCTCAGGTCATCAAAACTCAGTCAAAGTTCTCAGCGGTGGTCAGATATCTGCTGGGGGAATCGTTGGTGTCTGGGCAGCCTGTGACGATGAAGGCACAAATTATTAATGAACTCCAAGCCAGAAACGTGAACCTCGCATTGTGGTGAGTATCATACAAAGCCGCACCAGATGTTTATTTTTTTTTTCCTATTTCTCTTCTCTCTAATGTTTATGTAATGAAGCGAACATATAAAATTGTGTAATTCGGGCTTTTTGCCATTAAAACCTGCACTTAAAATTATACCAAGAAAACTGAATGAGACTTGCTGCTGAAATGTAGCAGAATAAATCAGAGCAATAACCTTAAAGTCATGCTGTTAACGCTGAAACCCAGCTTTCCAGAAGAACCTTAATTGAGCAGGATATTTAACGAGAGCCATCTCATGTTCTTCGTTTAAATATTTAAATTTATTCAAACTATGCAGTAAATAGAGTTTGTTTTTATTGGTGATTTGAAATTAAATAAAAAAAAAAAAAGAAGGTCTAATTAAAGTTTAGCTCTCCAGTTTCATTTTGAAATGGTTATTCATTTGGGAGGGAATAACCTGAAATCTGTTGTACACAGCGACAATGTTGGAGAACTCATAAACCACACAGCAATCCTGGACAGAAACACAGCCACAAAGACCACAAACGCGCACTTCAGACACATGGTATTTAACATTCCTCATTCAGCGTCTCGCGTATTCGTCGGATTTTCCGCCTTAAATGTTTTGATCTTTTTTCTTCAACAGTCCATTAAAAAAATAAAGCGAGCAGACCGAAAGGGAGCCGAGTCTGTGACAGAGGAGAAGTTTGCGCTGATGTTTCTTGCAGAAATTTTCATCACAGGTCATGAGACTCCTTTCAAGATACATGTACGTATATGTTGATTGAGCACATATTCAATCCAATGTTGAATATGCATCTTTTTTAATTTACTGCAACTCAATAATGAAAAAATAAGGAGTTCAAATTTTTAAACGGCTACATTTAAAATGAGATTTAACGTCGTAGTAAAGTTGTGCAAATCCAGAACTGCAAGTGTTTATACGTTAAGTGTTACACTGAAAATGTTAACTAATGAGTCCGTTAGGACACCTGTGTCCTCATGACAGTTAAGGGATAAGCGCTCACTGAAATAAAAAACTATAAAAAACTATACTTCAATAAGGTTACTGCCATAAACATTACGACTCTGTAAGCATACTTCATCTATTATCTGTTGCTACAGGTAAACTCTCAGCCTGTGGTCATCATTGTTCACGGCAGTCAGGACATCAACGCAGTGGCCACCATCATCTGGGATTGTGCGTTTGCTGAACCAGTAGGTGTCAAGTTGTTACTGGGTTTCCATTATTCCTTCATGTTTCTAATTCTCAACTCTTCTCCTCCATAAAGATAGTCACTCTGAATGTTCATCACAGGTTGTACGAAACTAAAGCATGTTTGGTATCTTGTCTCAGGGAACAACCCACACATAAATGATCATTTGTTACTCAGGAAGACAATCAGGAACCAAATATTGAAAGTATTAAATTCCATTTCTGTGCATGTTTTTCATCTTTATGAATGACCTGTAAGGTCTACTTTTTAATCTAGTTTTTAACTCTTTTTATGTGATCATCCATAAAAAAATAAAAATACATTCTTTGCAGTGTGATCAATAAACTCTATTGGAAGATATTTTAGTTCCATAAAATTTATAGTGAACTATAGCATCGTAGTTCTAACATGTTTCGTTGCTCCATCGTGACACGTTTTTAAATCACCTCAGAATCCTTTGAGTCTGATTCAAAAATCTTTTTAATTTTTAATTTGAAAATCATGAAACAAACCAGAATAATACTACAAACGTCCATTCCCATTCATGGTATATGAAGCCCAATGCTTTATATACCATGAAGCTATAAGTATACAATACAATTGCAAAATAAATATTGTAGAAAAAACAATTAAAAATGTAACCCGTAGGCAAACATTTATGAAATTATGTGTACTACCATTGCATTTCAAGGAATTCATGCCGCCCAAGATGAGATGCCGCCTTGGGCATCTGCTCACATCCCCCGTATCAGAAATCACGTCTGCCTTGGCTTTCAGCTCAAAGGGGCAGCAGCCTCCAGAACGTCTACATACGCTTGCCATATCATGTTATATCATGCATTATTTTCTGTTTCTGTCTTAAGGACCGAGTGCCCTTTGTCGTCCCGGACCGTGTGACTTGGAAGATGATGATTGAAACTCTGAATATTAAATTTTGCTCAGAGGTCGGGACAAATCACAACCTGAACCCCTACAACAAGCACTTCTTAGCTCAGAAGATCTTTGACCAGCCTGAATATGCGAGTGACTTAAGTGATTCTGTGGTTACTTGGTGCCAGTTTAATAAAGTAAGCAGTGGTGTGTAACTCTTTTTTTCACAGACATCAGCTGGCGCACAGGTCTAAATGCTGTCTTTAACCTTAACAGGAGGTCCTCGCGGGTCGAAATTTCACTTTCTGGCAGTGGTTTGAGGGAGCAATGGATCTAACCAAGAAACATTTGAAGCCCTATTGGAGTGATGGGTGAGAAGATGCTTATTGTCATTCAGTCAGTTATGAAGGAACCCCATGATATTCAGTCACGATGACCACTGTTTGCTCCTTTAGGCTGATTTTTGGTTTCATTGGAAAGCAACATGTCCACCTGATTCTCAAAGAGTCTCCCAGCGGGACTTTCCTCCTTCGCTTCAGTGACTCAGAGATCGGAGGCATCACCATCGCTTATGTATCTCATGAGAGTAAGTGTTGGCTTGACAGCTTTAATTACATTTATTTTGAACCATGTGTATCATTTGATTTAACAGTTTACTGACAAGTTGTAATTTAAAAATAATAATAATAATAATTAGATCACTATTTAGTCTTGAATAACAAAACAAATACTGCAATGTCAATATACCGTAACATCCAAACTATATCAGAAATGTCTGTTGACGTTGCATGTTTATGCGTGCAAATCTGTTTTTGAAAAGCCATACTTTTTGCTGAATTATTGAAGTAGGGGCTTGTCCTTCTCATGTGTCAGGCTCTATAGATTGTCTCTGAAGCTATCACCTTTTAAAAAAACATACTAAAACCACTGAGCTACGTCTAAACTATTGGTTGATTTACCAACAGCCAGAAATCAAGTTAGCTTTCCTCAGCTGGGTCAAAATAGCTTTAAAAACTTCTGAGTCTAGAGTGTTCATCGTTTTTCAGACCGGCCCAGTGATGACGAGGTCACTGGAACTCATCTAAAGGCTCACAGGTGTAAAAGAAAGGTGATTCTTCAGTGGAACCACCTTTCCAAATGCTGAAGACGAAAACACACCACACTTTGCTGATGTTCTCTAGAAACATTAAAACATTAAAAGAGCTGCACCATAAAATAAAATTCTTCAACTTTAAGGGGACATACCATTGTGTTGGTTTTAAGATGGCAAATGTAAAAAAAAAATTAACAAATCTGAATACTTAAACATTTTCATTGACATATCCAATATTTTTTCCTCTAGATGGGATACCGATGATTCAGAACATTCAGCCTTTCACTAGGAAAGATCTTGAGATACGCTGCCTCGGTGACCGCATTCGAGACATTAATGAGATCATGTACCTCTATCCAAATGTGGCCAAACATGATGCTTTCAAAAAGTTCTACACAGGTAAGGCTGTACAAAGTGACCAACCAATCAGTTTAAATGTTAATTTAAACTGATTGGTTGTGGAGTCACCAGGGGTGACTTGCTTTTCTCTTGATTGATACAGAACAACAGCCCACCAATTCGGGCTACATTCCCGTAACTCTGCAGACGAAAGTTGGCACGTAAGTGAAGTCAAGATTTTTCTTTCATCAGCACATTTCAGCAAAGGCAGAAGGCAGTTGTTATGGAGATTAATAAATCCTGTCTTAAGGTGAAACACTGAATCAATCAAGAACGAATCAAAATGCATTTTGGTTATTATTGTATTCAATGGTCAATAAAATAAAATGAGACTCCCTGGCTAGTCCAGGAGAGTAAAGAAAAGATAAAGTGGATCGCTTTAATATTCACCAGTTACGTAAACATGGAAGTTCCCATCAGCTTATCAAAAGTAACAAATTTTTTCCCAGCTTGTCTCTGCAGCTACTGACCAGCAGTTTCAGACGAACAAAAACAATTTCTCAGAAGACTTCTGTAAATCAAGTTCTGTTTCCCCAGTGAATAAGCTAAAGTTGTATTTCGTCATCACACCGTTCAAAGTGCTTCACATTATCAAAACGCTACACAGCAACCAACCAACCAACCAACCAGACAAGCAACAAACATTTTATTTTGTTGAATTTGATGTGTGTTGGAATAACCGCCGTCCAACACACATTAAATATATCAATCAGTGTCCTGCTGTTTTTAATCACAAGCGACTCTTAACAGGTAGGGTTTTAGTTTTGATTTAAAGGAACTCAGTGTTTGGCTATTTTTGAGTTTTGTGAAACTTTAAATTTCTGAATTTTTTAAGCTTGTATACAGTGATGGCCGCATTTCTTATAATGTGCAAAAATGCTTCAAACCAGTTAATCTTTCGTCATTGAATGGAGATGTAAAATATCTCATTAGAGTGTGCACGCATGCATGGGCAGGATCAGTGTGTAGAGAAGTGATGAACATTACAAATGTGTCATCTCATTCAATTAAATGTTAAAACAATATTTCATTAATGTGGCACAAAATAAAATGTATTATGTTGCGCCAAATGTATCAAAGTCTATCTGTTTGCAGGGTACCAGAGATTGATGAAAATCATGTCCCTGGGTAAGTTGTGCCGCCCCTTGATTCGAGGGAACCACATAAGAAACTGGTCATGTGACACACGAGGGCCAGTTGCCCTGTGCAGAGCGTTGATCGCAAAAGGATGAAACACCTTCAACTTCCTCAAACATTTGACCACACAGCATGCAAATAATTTCCACAAACATCAAATGTCACAGCTAACGTAAAAGTCCTGGTTGTTGTATTAATGTTAGCACCATTCTGTAGGAATAAACTTAATCTCAAAGTAATATTTACAGTCATATTCAATAAATTTGAATATGGGTTCCAATGAAACTACAAGTACACTTTGAAAATAACTTTCAGGCTGATATTAAACATACTCCTCATTAGACCCACATTTCTGCACTGAGAATGTTTTTTTTATTGGTCTGACATAATATTTTCATCTTGATTGTCATGTTTTCATTAGCTTTAAGCAAGAAATCATCACTTTTAACAGAAATAAAAGCTTTAAAACATCAGTATGTGGGGAATTAATCTATATAAACTGTTTAATTTGTGAGCTGAGTTACTGAAATATGTAACATTTTCATTAGTATTCTAATTTAGAAGAATAGAATAAAATATACTTATTGATCCCCAAGGGGAATATGCTTATTTGTTGACAAGCTACTCCATCTAAGGTATTAAATATCCTTAATACAAATATAACCATATGAGACAAAGCTTATGTACTGCTATCTATTTATTGAATATGACTGTAGTTGACGAGTACAGTTTATAAAGTGTTTGGGTACACAGAGAAGGATCCAGTACAAACTCATGTTTGTTTACATCATGGCTAATTCACTGTCACATGCTGTTTTTCAATATGTCTTGGTTTTAATAATTCTGTATCTTAATTTTTCTACAACTTTTTTATATGTTTGTTCATCAAGAACTTCATTACAAAGGCTAAAATGATCTTGTTCGTTGTGTGTGTCTGTTTCTGTGTGTACAGTGAACTGAGCGTGCTTGACGACACCTTCCCAATGTAAGAGTCATTTTATGTGCCAGCTTCTCAGTCTGTTCGCACAGATGGTTGTTGAACTGTGGTCACTTTTTTGTGTTGAAATTCAAATTTGATTTCTGTTTCTACAACACAGAACGTTCTCTTAGTTTTTATTCAACCCTTCTTAGAATTGCACTTATGATTTGCACTTTGCACCCTATTCCTTTCTGGATGCTGCAGTGTTCAGTGATAGTGAAATGATTCCTCAGCTTATTGGATTACAGTCTGCTGAAGATTAACTGTATATATATTTTTAGGACATTTTCAGGTATCTATGGTAAGTTTTAATAATGATAATATTTTTGTGACACAGTCGTCAACTCTTGCTTTGCAGCAAGAAGATCACGGGTTCTGCATGAAGCTTGCATGTCTCTTCGTTTTACCCACACACGTTTTGGGTACTCAGGCTTCCTCCCACAGTCCAAAATCATGACTGTTAATTGGTCTCTCTAAATTATCCTTAAGTATGAGTGTGTGCATGCATTCCTGTTTGTCCAGTGTGTCTCTGTGTTGCCCTGTGATGAATTATAAATCTAATTACCTGCCTAAAGACCACTGGAGACCCTGCTAGGATAAGATCATGAATAGATGTATTCAGCTGTATATACCGTTTGCTTGTAAACACAGACTAACCTGGTGCCGCTCCTGTTCCATCAACACAACTCAAACCACATGTACTAATCTAAACGTCCAGCTAAAACACTGAAAAAGGAAAAGTTGTGCTAAGTTTACAATGTTAATGCAGGGTGTAGTTTTATAGTTTCTTAACTAGGATGGATACAAGATGAGTAGAACTATAGATCAGGACTGTAGCCTAGATATCCATCGGCATATAAAGTCAAGCACATTTTTATGGGATTTTATGTCAGAACAAAATTATTTGTGCATTTGGTTCTTTGTTAATGATATTCCATTTCTTACTCCACTAACTTTATGTTTCCCTTGGTCTAACATCTACAGAGATCCATTACCAGACTTGAATGGCCTCTCCATGTAAGTCTTATTTCAATTTTTTTTCCTCTGTCTAATATTACCTCCTAAATAAAACAAAAATCAGACATTTTAAATATCGGAGTCACACAACAGGAGTCTAAGTTTTATATTGGCTGTTTGAATGGACACTCAGAGTGACTTTAAAAGCTCTGTAAAGTTGTCGTGTGATTGATGTTGATTTTTTTTGTTGCTTTTTTTTTTTGCCTGTTCAGCGAGAAACACACACACCACTGCTTGTGGTGTGTGTGTTTCAGTGTTATCTTCTCAAAGTTACAGTAGATCTGGTCAAACAAAGAGTGTTGAGGGTTTTTTTTTTCTAGTTTATAATTTTAATGCTGGACAACACTTAATAAATTTAATTTAATAAACAATTAATACATTTTAATGTTGGACTCTGCTACAGTTTTGTCTCACTTCTATTGACTATGCATTTAAATTTCTTCCTCATTTGCAGGGACGCACACTGCGAGCCCGTGTAAGTGTAACCTTCATGTTGTTCTGTTCACTTGACATCACTGCTGTTGTTGACGATGTCGCAACCTTTATTTGTGAAGTAACCTTACCGCTAATGTAGCAGTAGCTTTTTACAGTACACTAATTGTAGTAGGCATAGATGATAAAATTCACTTTAAAAAATACAAAAAATAATTTGTATGTTTTTAAAAAATATGCGAAGTAATAAAACAAAAAGTTATAAACATCCTTCAAGGCATTGATGTATGGTCAGTTTGTTGCTGACAATACCATTTTTAAATGCCACTTGGTATTGGAAAGACAAATGAAGACTGGATTTTAAAGCCTAGTCATTTATTGACATATCCTGTAGTGGCATGTTGTTTAATGTTAAAAGTTGCATTAGACTGTGCAAAACACTAATTATGTGCCATTTTTATCTTCTAGTCCCCCAGAGGGCATGGAATACGACTTTTATTTCAATGATTTTACTAAGAACTCTACTTGATAGTAGAGACCAAGGCAGATGCAAAGTCAAGACTGGACTGACTCGTCTTTTATGACTCAAGTGATTGTGCAGTTTTCTTCATCGGGATCTACAGTTTGATTTGACTGTAAATAGAAACTTTTTAGGGCTAGAATCAGCCTTTTCAGGGCCTTTTGGGCCATTTTCAAATGGCCACACTTCTCAATTGAATATGGCAGCAGCCATAGTTATTCAGAAGAAATAACTATGAGTTCAGTATCGGCGCAGCATCACTTTAAAGTGTCCAGCAGCAGGATCTTTAGCACTACAGAACGTATTTGTCAAGGGCTAAAGATTTCCTAAATGTTGAGGAGTAAACTAATTTAAGCATTTTAGTCCAAAAAATAGAAATTTGAATAGCATGTGATCTTGACACAAATATTATTCAAGAAATCAAACTTAAAAGTGATAGACAAAGGGCTTTTTAAATTTTTCTGGACTGTATTTTTGTGTAGATTTAGCCCTGTGCAAATATCACGGCATGCTAATTGCTTGCTGCTTTTGATGACAAGATTAGCATTTGCTTCTGAGCTCTGCTGGGTTTTCACAACCTGTGATTCAAAAACTTGAATTCAGGCCATTTCACTGTTTTAACGCTGCACAACATTTGATCCATTTTTTTCATTCTAAAACACTTTATTAAACAATGTTGATCTAGATTATTCTACACTTGGCATAGATTATTTTAAAACAGTTTTTGCGAATCTTGTCTAATCTCGGTCTTGTTAAGGCACTGGATGTATCTTCCAGTCCCATTTTAAAAGCAAGGTAAGAATGTAATTTGCTTATGGCAACAATTTTAATGTCTGTCTTAATTTTAACCTGTGTAATATGTGGGTAACATGGATTCCTTCATTAGCACCCAAAAACGTGATGCTAGCTTATGGACTCCCACTGATGGGTCAGAGGGAAATAAATAAGCCCTATAGGTAAAGAAAAGGAACTTATATGAATATTGAATGCTAAAGAAGCTAAACAAAAATTGCTAAAATCTTCCTGGATGCTTTCTACTGGTGCTGTTGCTTTTTTAAATTTTCCTTTCCAGTATTTATCTCTGCCACAGCAGCACAACATGGCCAGTTCACTTTGAATACTTTAAAATGGAAACTCATCCAGATTAAAGGGGTTTTCTTGTCATTTGTGTTTTTATGCTTCATGGTGCACTTCTTTGAAAAGCACACACACACACACGCACACACACACACGTACATGATATGTACATTTGTTAACTCCTCACTCATTTTCTTGTTTGGTTTGATTTAAGCTAAATAAGTGAGTTGTCATCGACTTCAACTTATTGGGTGTTATGTTTTGGTAATCCTGCTATTTTTTATTTTTATTTTTTTTGAGATGTTGGGTTGGTGTCAGTGACATTGTATTTTCTCAGTTGTATAATCTGTCCTTACCTAAACACTTCAGTTACTGTGTGTTGAACATTTAACCGTATAATATGACACAATATTTATGCCTAATAGCCTGATAGTTAGTGTTCTTTGTTAGACCTGGATTCACTCACAAAAGAAAACTGATAAACAATAATCCTTTTCTTTTTTTTCATTACTGCGGACTGCAGTACTATACCATGGTGACGGACGCTCATAACAGATGGCAGATGCAGTAAAGTTGGCGGGCAAGACTTTAGCTATATCTATCAGTGAAATTTTTTTCTACTATTTTTATATATGAAACAGTATTTTCAAACAGCTTTAGCAAACACTGTTACAGGACATTTGCATATTTATCTCACGTTAAAACCCAATAGTGAACACGAGATAAATCATCAGAATGTCAGAAATACACAGGAACTAACCAACGTGAGGGTTAGCATGTTAGGCCCGTGATGACATTACGAATCCTAAAATTGCTTGTCCTTCTCTTGCTTGTAAATGCATAACTGAAAATTGAACTGCTTCACTTATGTTTTGTTTGAAAAGTTGTGACTTAAATACTTTATTAGCTTATAAGATGGAACAAAATTTAGCAAACATTCCAACTACAAGTAAAGGGATAGTGAGCAATTTTTTAAAAAATTCTGCTGAAACTACAGCATGTTGTTACCGTCCTAACCACAGTTGATAACTAGTTATCTGTCAGCAAATCCGTTTTGCAAACATACAGATGTGTTTTTCCCCAAG
Source organism: Poeciliopsis turrubarensis (assembly GCA_010277015.1). Taxonomy (NCBI): domain Eukaryota; kingdom Metazoa; phylum Chordata; class Actinopteri; order Cyprinodontiformes; family Poeciliidae; genus Poeciliopsis; species Poeciliopsis turrubarensis. Next base: position 1,279,295 of record VMRN01000044.1, on the reverse strand, counting down.
ACTGACGTTAACTGCTCGTACGAGAGCTCCGCCTTCTCAAAACGACGCATATTTTGAAAATGCAAGACGCTGATGGCAGTTTTGGCTTATCAACATGTTTGCATTGGATGATTATTTCCAAAGAAGTGGATGGATGTTTAAGCAAAATGCCAAGATTTTGGAACAATCTTACAAATGCAGAGATTATGAAAAGTTGTGGTTATGTGGCTGAAAATATTATTACCCCTTGTGCCGCCTTAGGGTATAACAAGGGTTGCGAATAAGTAAAAAGGTGAAATGACCTAATAGAGAAACATTCAAACCACAGCAAAAATATTGACTATGAAGTATGTCTGTCTATAGAAACCATCTGTTGATGAAGTAAGGCAGCATTAAAGATAACGATCGTGTTAATTTGAATTGCTACAATTGCAAAATTTGAATTGCTATACCTATAGTATATTGTATTTTTCGACTGTCACAATTGTTGCTCTGGCTGGAAAGGTTTTGCTCATTTACTGCAAAAATAGTTTCTGTTCACATGTTTTTAAAGTAACATTTAGGGGAGCTGCAGTAATTTTAACATGGCATAAACCCCTTTCTTCGACTCCAGTCAGATTGTCTGGTAGCTTCAGCCTTCTGGGAAAAACTAATCTGCTTATTAAGAAATATATTAGTGACCCGTAACCGCTTAAAACAAACCTCCTTTGAAGAGTACTGAAAATCCTCTTTTAAAAACATATTGTAAAAAATATATATAATTTTTGTAGTTACTCTTTTTCTAATTTAAGCCTTATGCAAATCAATTCTGTGGAAGCTGCATAAACTCAGTTTTTAACATCGCTCCCACTTTAAGCCGTCTCTTTTACGTGTTTTTACATGCCAATTTTTTTTAATGTTCCTTGTCACATGCATTTTTCATGTTTTGGTATAAGTCCTTGATTGTTGTGATGCCATTTGTATAAGGTTTCAACTACCATAAAATTAAAACTGCCAAAATAATTGGGTGAATTTATTTACAAATGCATTCATCTACACATGCATTACTTCAGAATTTCAAAAACACTGCAGTTTCCTTACCAGAAGCAGCAGCACATAGATGAGTCACAGAAATAACCTCAGGGTTTTGTTCTCGTAAATAGAGCCAGGATCAGAAACTAATTAATTGATCTTATTCTTCCATATGTCTTAAGATTTTCCCTATGCCAATGTTTTGTCTTGTAATTGATTGTATACACTCCAAATAAACTCAATAAGAACACAAACAAAAACAGAAATTGCAAACTGATTTTTTTTTTTCCTTGTTTTTTTTTTTGTTTTTTTTTTTGACATTTAAAGCAAATTATGCCCCAAACTATGCCTGTTACCACAGTGGATGACCAGTTGAATGTTTGTACATAGCAGGATCTGTTTAATCTGTGATAACATGGATAGCGAGCATCTTATACTTCCTATCAATCCACTTTTCGTTCATTTTCAACCGCCTTTTTTTTTTTTTTTTTAAGAAAAAAAATCTTAGACTGTACATCATAACGTTTCCATTAGAAAACAACCTAATTTTAAATTATTTTTGAAAATTTAAATTCTACTCAACCACAGCCATGGAAATCACTCTGGGAGTGAAAAAAAGGAAATTAAGTGAAGGTGTTATGTAAAGGAAACAGAAAGAGAAACAGTTTACAAAGCTTGGTTCAGGAAATGTTCTAGCAAAACTAGCAAAATGTTAACATCCCAAAGACAGGAAGAAGGGTGAGTGAAGAAGAGAACAAATACAATTTCAAACTTCAATCTTCTTCTTGAAGACTATGAAAATCAAGATGCATTCAGTAACATTTCGAATTTAACGGACTTGAGCCTTTCAACTTGAACAGACTACAGCTGTCCCACCTCATGGATTCTGCCTTTATTAACACAAAATTTAAGTTCTCTGATGTGTAATTCAGGCAAAGTAGCACAATGCCAATGGAAAAAATGAAAAAGCATCTGATCTTCAGGACAGCGAGCCGAGTTTGCTCCTTGTTTTTCCTTGGTAGGACTAAATAAATAAAATGTAGTAACTCAAATACGCCTGTACATGGGTCTTTGGTCAGCTCTGCTCTAAAGCTCTGGGTACAAACTTTTGTCAGAAAGTCAAAGAAAGCATAAACCAACGTAATTACTGCATGTGATCCAAATGTGGATGTTGCGAACAAGTTATTTACTTATAAAGTAATATGCTACGGTTCTGGGTAAAATAATCAAATTTAATATTGGCACTTAAAAAAAATCTCCCTAGAGGAAAAAAATATATATTTTAATTGTGGATCTTTATTTTAAAAATAAATAGTATTATATAGGGGCTTCACTACATGAGACACAAATGCTCAAGTGTTTGAAAGGGGCTTTAAGCCATGATTGAAATCCAGATTTATCCCCTTAGGAGAAAGATACAATTACCCTAAACATGCAAATTTCTTGGAGTTTTACAGTAAATTATACTTTTCCATTTAGGGCAAAAAAATAAATAAAATAAATGGTGACACATCGCTAACGTAATGTGGCATTATATAACTCATTATACAAACAATTTTAGCAATGACATGTCAGGGAGAATATGTCGTAAAACAAGCATACACATACACACAGACAGGCAGGCAATTTGTCTTTCTCACCATCACTCTTGTCACACAGGCTTGCATATACGCACACGTACAGCTAAAAGAAAGAAAAGGCAAAAACAATACCAATACATATCTTGGCCAAAGTTTGTGAAACGAAACACTGAGCGAGATCACGCTCAATCAAAACTGGAAATGCAGGCGGAGGTCCTTTGCTCTACTGTAGCTTCACTCCTAGCGAAATGAAAGGCAGGGGAACATAAACAGAAAGGGAAGTAAAGGTGGAAACAGCATCACCATCCCTGGCAGTTATAGCTGTCTGGTCTGCAAGGAGTAATTGATTCACCCTGCTGCAGGGCATTGGGTGCTTCCTTTAGCGGCAAGTCCTCCTACAACCCTCCAACTTTGGGAACAGGAGAAGGAAAAAATGGATGTAGGTGAGATTAAGTGAGTTAATCGGGGCAGTGCATGCCCTTTCTATAGGTCCTGTTGGGAGCACGACAAGGATGACAAGGGGGCTTTTGATCACTCTTCGCAATTGTTGAGGAACGGGAGGAGGCATGCGTGCAAAAACAGTGTGTGGGCTGCGGATGGACCAGGAACCAAGGGTGCAGAGTGTGGCGCTACAGGTAGATGGGGTGTGAGAGAGGTTGGGGGTGTCAGAAAGCAAATCTCCAGATTTATAGGGCCTGTGTCTTAAGCTCAATGGACTCTCCCCTGGTCTCCTGCTGGGCCTCGGCCTCGGGGGGCCGGGTGCCCTTGAGCGTGGCCAGCCTCTCGGAGAGACCACGCATGCGTGGGAACAGCAGGAAGTCATAGAGCAGAGCGCCCATGGCACCGCCGATCATGGGTCCCACCCAGTACACCTGGACAGGATGAAAACCGGCATAGCTGATATAGAAACACCACAACAATTTGGTTTGGATTTCTTTTTAGAGCACATGTATTTATACGTCTTACCCAGTGGTTAACAAAGTTCCTGACAAGGACAGCAGGGGCGAAGGACCTTGCTGGATTCATTCCCGCTCCTGTGTAGTACATCTAAGCAACAGGCAGATGAAGTGGTTCAGCATCGTTGCTCCTTATCTGCTCATTTAGCACGTGGCGGTCACTAAATCTAACATGCTTGTCAATCTCGTTCATTTATCGTCTTGATGTGTTGATTGTATGTTGAAAGGGTGTTAGAAGGATGTCCTTCAAAGTAAAAATTATGTAACACTGGGTATATTGTGCCTGAAATGTTTGCTGTGATTTTGACTATATCATTTAAGAAACTTAAATAGCACAGGAAATCTATTTCTGGTTCTCAGGCTATTACAATTAAAGTTTGCGAAACAAACTATGAGGGAGATAGTGGAGCTCAAATGTATGTGAGAGGAAGACAGTCCTAGCAACAGCGATCATGAACATCATCCAGAGAAGGACGGGCCGTTGTCCTGCATGTTTTTAGATGTGGCTCTGCTTGAACCCTCCTGAGTCAAATAATTTGGAGATTAGCAGACTCCTGCAAAATTTGTGTTAGGCTGAGGAAACAAAGCCAAACACTTTCATGGCCCCGGCACATTTAGATTGGAGGTGTTTTCATTCTACCACATCATTAAAATAGATCCATGATGCAGGTCCAATTCTATGAGGATGAAAGCTCTCCTTGCCATTACCCTAATTTGTGCCTAAGACGTACTTAAGTCATCTGTCTAAACCACTCCAAAACATTAATATTACTTTCAGTCAGAAGATTCATGTTGGTAAAATGAATTGATGGCTTTAATCTTGAATCTTCTAGACGTATGAATTAATGTAATGCTTTGTGATTGAGGTGAGCGACCTGTAGCCGGACCGTTTCTAAAGCACTGCCTTCGACAGAAATCATCCGTCTCAATAGGACGTTAATGAAGATCTGGAAGTAGCTACAGTGCTGAGGAAGCTTGAGGTTTTCCATGTTACGACGCTGCTGATCCAGCAAGTTTAAACCCAAAACGTGGTCTGTCTTAGTTTATCTAAGCTTTGTTTTTGTGCATCTGAAAAAAACCTAATTCATGCACGAAAAGGCTAGAGTTTACTCTTCTATGAACCTAAATGATAACTTTGAAAACTTGCAGTCTGAGCTACTTACCCCAAACAGATGCCCAATGAGCACAGAGAAGCCGATGGCAAGAGCAGCAGAGCCCAGGCGTCCGTTGCGCCTCTCATCTGTCACAGCAAAGACGCAGACGACAAGCTGGAGGGTGAGGAAGATCTCGATCGTGGTGGCCATGCCGAGGCTGATGCCTGGCTGCAGCTGCAAGAGACCGTTTAGAAATATGACAAGGAGAAAATTGAAAACGTAGAGAAGGCGTTCTACATTTGGGACATGTGTCAGGTTATTTTCAATCTGCAGCTTGGGTGGTCCCGTCTTTCTTCATTACAGTGCAGAAGTAAAAAAAAAATATCATTCCCACTTGACCACTCTGGTCACCTTACCGTATTCAGTGCCAGGTTCCCCCTCATGTTGTTGGGTGTGACTCCGTACAGCACAGCAGCACCGGCCAGCGCTCCGAGACACTGGGCTACGATGTAGAAGAAAGCCCGGAACATGGACATCTGGGATCCGATCAGGTAAGCGAAGGTGACAGCTGGGTTGATGTGTCCCCCGCTGATGTGACCGATGGACTGGATGAAGGTGGCAGCCGCCAGTCCAAAGCAAAAGGCAACATGAAGAACATTGTGGGGGCCTGTGGTCCAGCGGAGGGCCGCTCCCAGCCCAAAGAATACAAAGAACATGGTGCCATAGAACTCTGCGAAGACCGCTCGCCAGAAAGACATAGACCTGAACTCCCACATGATCGCACAAAGTCAAAAAGCAGCTTCTAAACACCTGAGGACTAACTAATCAACCTAAAGGAGAAAATGTCCAAAAAAAATAAATAAATAAAATACAGACCAAAAAGCACTCAAACAGAAGCTGTCTCTCTAAAGCTAAATGTAACAACACATAAAGGCCTCAGCATGCAGCTGTGAGTAAAATGCACCAATTCCTTCTTAAATCAGATTTGTGTCATAAAGAGCTCCTGAGTGGAGCAGTAAGCCAGTCTCTGTGCATCTATATGCCAACCCTCGCTGGTTGTTAGAAGAGCAACATGGATAGACAAACGTTAAGCATGTCCTGCAGACATTAAGCCTCTTTATCAGAGCGGGGGACCTCAGAGGCCTTTTTATAACCCAGCAACGCCATGACAGACTCGCTGAGCCACGGGGAGGGGTCAGCGGACAATATCAGTAATCGAAACCAGGTCACTTAACCCTTCTTTTGCTAGTTGGTCCTTTGGACATACAGTTTGACACATGGAGGCTGAGGGGAGCCGTCTACTCCAGGAACACTCCTGGGTTTAGTTGCTATGAGAGATGATTTTAAAATAATGATTGAAGATTAAAATTAACACTCAGTGATAAAAATTTTTTGGGAAGAGCAACAGTACGTCTTCGCCAAACATGATTTTTTTTTTTTTTTTTTTTTTTTGAAAAAAGTCTTGACAGCCTGGTGGAAACCATGATGGCAGTAAAGCGCTTTTCTATAGAAAAAAATGTATTTCTTTCCACTGCAGCAGCGTCACAAATTGAATGACTTTCGATTTCGCATTTTCCCATTCGATTTCACGTGATTACAAGGTTGGAAAAAAAGAAATGAATTTAAGAATGAATAACGCCCGAGTAAAACTTCAAACACAGTAACAATAGCTCATTTTGTTTGGTTTTGTACTTTTGTACAAATGAAAATTAATTTAGTAACTTATCTGTAGTTATTGCTATCTTAATAACTCGTTCTTTATTCTGAATTGCTAATGAAAATATGAAGAGAAAAAGAGGACTTGTAACCACGTCTACAAATGCTGCATGCTCTCCTGGTTTGGACACACACTTTTCAGCCCTTTTGACTTTGTCCAGAACTTTCCATGTATTATTTCACGGCCAGAACTCAGTATATTCACTGCTATATTTTAGATCATCGTCACAAGTTTCTGTTCTGCTTCAGCTTCACCAGTCTCTTTACCAGCAGCATCGGTAATGTGGTCGGCTCGTGTCAGTGAGCTGACCAGATCCTGGAGCAGCAGCGCCTCCCCAAACCATGATACTTCCACCTCACTGCTTCGCAGCTGCCGTGTTTCATTTTACAATTTTTTTTTTTTTTTTTCCTGGATGCATTTGGTTGTTAAGTCTGTTGAGAACAGATGACTGTTTAAGGTGATTGCTGTCACATTAAAAAACCTCTTTCTGGCCTTTTTTTCTTCTTACGTGCTAAACATGTTAGAATGCCAGACAATAGCACATGCAGTACAGAAACAACTGATCTTCCTCAGGTTTATGGCCTTATTTTTAAAAGCAGAACTCAGATGAACTCCAATCAATGCTGGAATCCATAAGGCTCCAGTAATTTCCCAGCCTTATGCTCTGAATAAAAACAAAACAAAAAAAAGTTTTGTAGCAGAACTGATTAGACAGAGTTATGCATTGTGTGCTGTGGATTGGTTTGTAGGCTCAGGTCGGATAAAGCGGTGGAAAATCCACGGCCACAGAGGAAGAGGGGAGAGCAGTCGCGGTATTGAGCTTCTGCACTGGAGCGTCATGCTGACCAGGACAGCTACAGGGACGGCCGCTGCTCTCTGAAAGGTTTATGCTGACCTTACTGCTTTTTGTGCCTTTCACGCATGGAAACAAAACGCTAGCAGTAACAGTTTCTGCTGGTTTCTATGGCCTGTTTGTCTTGCAGTCATATTCCGATCTGCAAGTTCCCTTCCCTGCACTTGTGAGTGGCTAACTTAGTACTTGTTTCACTTTTGATCTGTATATGTTCCAGATTTTTTGTCAGTGGTGTGAATCATGTTTACTAATTCAACTGGCAGATTTTTTGCCAAACAGCAAAAAGAATTTGGTCATTTTGATTTTGACAGCTTGATTCTTGATTTGGGGGAAATTAAATAAAATATCTAAACAAAACAACGATCGTTTCAAAAAGTTCAGTCGTTAACAGGTTGGGAAGTTTTGTCCTCCCCCTCCCTGCGTCTCCCTAAGCCAGCTTTTGTACATTTAAGCCTGTAGTTTTGTTTGGAGGGTGTTGGAAAAGATGCTTGCATTGTGTTTTTCTGTTCTCTTGGTCCAGACTGCTGACGCACGCATATCCTGCAGCCCCTAAACATCTCACACTGGGGGAGACAAACTCTATAAAAACTGTACAGTAGTAAAGACTTGCCGGAGAAGAAGAAAATTTAGACTACATAATTCAATTACAATGCCTTTGAGAAGCCCTCTGCTAGCATAATTGTGGACTGTGCAATTTTTGTGTGTTTGAAGTTCTGCGTTGGGCTTTACACTAGATTTGATGAGCATCAAACAGTGTATAAAAGCTAAATAGTTATATTTCCCTGATGTTGAGGGAAGTCTGAAATCGAAGGTCACAGTTTGAAAATTCAGACAGCAAAACTGAACCGCAACTAATTTACACCGCAAATATTCAGAAAAGAGGAATGGAACTGCGTATTTCCCTTTTTTGCTCTGTGTGAAAGTAAAGACGGTAAGTCCCTACCAGTAGCTCCATGTAAAAGGATGCAGAACAGGATGGAGGTCCTTATAAGGCAGCAGAGTCTCACGCAAACTTGCCATGTAGTTCCTGGGTTATATACAAATCCCAATCCATTCCTCTTCATCTGGAGACAGATTTTGTCAGATGAGTGAAACTGGAAAAAATTGGGAGGATCAACAGGGACATTTTTATTTTATCAAAGAATGAATAAAGTTGGTTAATTAAATGTCTGAATTTGACTAAATTAACTCAACTAAAATGTTTTTAACTCTGCTTAACATCCAGGTCTCCTCTCACACATCTCAACATGACTGTTTTTCCTTTTTTCATAAAACCAACTAAGAAATGGATGCTTGTACTTATTTCCGTGGTCAAATATTCACAAGAAATTGGTTTGTGAATATTTGAAATAAAAAGCTTGAGGTCAATATTAGAGTGGGCACATGCATGTTCTTCACTCAGGCATATGCAAATTTCATTATAAACAAACGTGCAGTTATTTATTGTTTGCACAATTTAATTGAAGTTGCAGGTTGTATTATAGGTCCACCGTGGTACAGGAATCATATTTGTAGTAAAAATAGGAAGCGACCGGCGTAGTGTATGGTGAGTGATCCAATAATTTGGATAATTTATCTTCTCAATTCATAAGATGGAAAAAAAAAACAAAACACTCATCTGTTTTATTTGCAACAATGAAAGATCTCTTTAATGGATTGCATAAAGAAAACAATGCCTTTCCAAGGTGTGAACACATAAGATCGTAAACTCAACCGCCATATTTTTAACGCAAATCTGTAGTTGTGCAAGCATGTTTATTTTAAATGCTGCAACATATTAAAAAAAGTGAAATTACTGTTAAATATTTGCATATGACCAAAGACAGTGAAAAACCAATTTAAAGCAGAACTCTTGCCACTTAAATTAAACATAAGTGCAATTTGCAATACAAACATTAAAGAGGGGGAAGTCTGTCATTAGAAAATGTACTTCTTGGAAAATAGGCATTTTCAGTTTCTTTTTTGTCATTAAAAATCACAATGTGTTTACATAACCTGACACCAGAAAAAAAACAAACAACAAAACAAGAGAAACAGGGTATAAGACATCAGCACGTCCCAATAGTCATTTAAGCCAGGGAACAACAACATTTTCATTTGAACAGAATCGTCCATGCAGAACAAAACAGCAAAGCACAGCACTGTATGTTGTTATGGACGCCTGTGCATGTCTGTATCCAACAGTCACTCCCCGTCGCTTTCTGCAGGGATTTCACTTTGGAAACGGGATATAGAGAGAGGTTCTTCTTCGATGCGGCTGCCAACTCATTGCCTAATTTCGTTCTTCAGACTCACAACTTGTTTTGATCTCTAGTGAGGTGGCAACCATGTTTGCCTACTCGAGGTCTGGCATCTCTGCAAGAGACAAAAATTCCAATGACGGGAACATTCACAACGACGACAAACGCAGAAACAGGTTAACTGTTACCAGGAGATTTTAGAGGACTAAATTCTTCCCTCTGCTGATGAGCTTCATGGAAATCCTGACTTAATTTTTCAACAGGACTTTCCATCTGTCCATAATGTTATAGTTTGAAGGCAACGGTGTCAGAGTGTTTGATGAGCCAGCAAACTCCTCTCATCTAAACCCTGCAGAAACTCTATGGATTATCGTCAAGAGTAAGATGAGAGAAATCCTGAAGGTCAAACCTACAGCAACCTGGGCTTTCTTAACACCTCAGCAGAATCACAGGCCTTTCTCCTCTGCGCCAGACTGCTCTGGTGCCACATTTAATGTACTGTACAGCACATGGACATGCTTTTGAATAGACTAACATTCCTGTGTTTGAATTCCTTTTAAATTAGTTTTATGTGCCATTTAAATTTCCTAAGAAACTGAATTTTTAGCTTTTTGTTAGCTGCAGGGCATATTCATCAACAGTAACAAACTTGAAATGTTTCACTCCCATGGTAATGACATTATATGAGTTTCACTTTAACTGAACTTGTGACATATGTGAACCTTTCAAAGATATTATAGTACTATGTTCTACACATAAAGAATGATATTCCTATGTTCTCACAAAGAACAAACTACAACTTTGCCGGGTTTTTTTTTTTAAAAGTCATACTTACTTTCATCATCGCTGTCTGCAGAATCATGCTGAAACACAAAAACAAAATTATGGGAACTCGGATTTCACCCGGTAAACTTCAAGAAAACCATCAGAAAATAATAAAAATAACTCACTTCTTCTGCACCATATTCAGCACCATCTAAATCGGGTAAATCATCTCCACCCATGTTGTTCATCATCTGAAGAAAAAGGACAAAGATGGCGTACATAAATCAGCATGTCTTTTCGTAATGTTTGTAAGACGTTATAACTGTTTGAGTTGATTTGAATTTTGTGTTTAATCTCTTTTAGTTTATGTCTTAAGGATTGCCATTATGTTTTTATTGTGATGTCTGTGAAAGAAGATTTAATCGTAATTTTTGTTGCGGACCCCATTAGACTCTGCTACGGTAAAGGGGACCTTTGAATAAACAAATAAGTGCTGACAGTGGTTCACTCAATTACCTCTGAGAAGTTGTCAAAACTTGACATGTCCTCATCCGAGTCATCTTCCCAGTCTTTCCAGTTGTTGAAATCCACACTCAACCATTTAAACTATGGGATGGAACAGAGTTATATAACCAAAAAATACTATTTACTGCTTGTAAACAGCATATTGTCAAATTCTGAAATTCAGATTCACTAAATGAATGAATAACTTTGTATGTGCAGGGCTTGCATACCGTACAACAAAATTAAAATCTTAAACGATCACACAATGTATTTAATAATTTATTACATTTAAAAAGTAATAAAGCTCCATTATTTAACTATCTCACAACAATTTAATTGAGTAGCATTACATTTCTTGCACATTTGTGCAAGATGTCATGACCTAAACACCTGAAGACAGCAGAGTTTATTTCCAAAAGATAATCACTTTTGTTTTTTAAGTTTTAAACAGCAGTGTGAAGACGTTTGTATGACAATAAACAATTAAGGAAAAATGCATGAAATTTAAAGATACCTTTGCTTTTTCTTTGGTAAGTCGTGGCCATGATTTCCCCCCTTCTGCTTTTCGTAAACAACACTGCACAGACCTGTCTGTGCGGCTGTGTTTCGATTGCTGTAAATGACATAGATTATCAATTTATTAATAGCCCTCAAGAAGTAAAAATCAACCTAAAACTTTAGTGCTGCAGATATTAATCTTACTTTGGGATCAATTTCTCCAAAAAGCTCAATTTCATTGTTGTATTTGTCTTTTCCGCTGACACAACTGTAAAACGACAGAAAGGGAGGTCACCATGCAGTGCACCCAGTTTTCTTTCAATTTGGTCCACACAGATGACCGGATTTCTCAAAACACATCACATTTTTATGCAAATACAAGAAGACTTACCATCGAGTGCACTTTAAACACAACTTACCTAAACTCAAATTTTGACTTGTCCAACTGGACATGTACATCTTTACTGTCTTCCACGCAGAACTCTACAAAAACAAAGTCTCGTCTGTCATACCATTTAGCTGTGGCACTTAGGGTGGGAAATGGGCCATGCTGTGGCAAATGGGCCATGCTATTGATGAACAGAAAGAAGGAATTAACGACAACATATTTCCTTTTTACATTTACTGTCTACCTAAGTGGTTAGTTTTGATCTGCTGGGTCACGTGTGCAGGGTGAAGCCATCTGAGTTATGTTACATTTTATTACAGAGAGAAAATATCATACAATCACATCTTTAAACCATTTAACGGGGCAAGACCGAGTACTTTCGGTTTTATACAGGAATTGTAACCAAGGAATATTTGTGATCTGTGTTTTATTGAATGTCAAATATTTGTTCTGAATTACATTTAGTGGTTTTGAACGAGGACATGTGTTACTTTAACTCAAAGTGAAACCTTCACACCATGACAGCATTTCTCCTCGGTTCTAACTTTAACCTAGTACTGTTAGATGACTTTAGCTTGCCAGCTAATGTTAACATAACTGATATACGGGGCGCACACAGCGTAAGCTACAATTAAAAGTTTGGGGCTAGTTGGAATAGGTTATGTTGAGCCATAAGGGTATGTAGGTTTAACGATTTGTGTTGGTTTTTAGCACTGTAACAATAAATGTTAACTGCACAGCTAATGCTAACTCGTGTGCTAGCTCAATGAGCTAATGTTAGCTAGTTGATCCGCATTACAGCACTTCAAAGACTAAGCGCTTATTAGCAACAAGCGAATGCTAGTACACACATAAACAAGACTTACGTCTTTACAGTATAGCAGGTGAACTTGTTCGTCTGACTACGGGCTATCTAGAGGTGTTATATAATAAAAATCCGAGCAAATGTGATGACTGAAGCCTAAACCTAAACTCTGAGGTTTTCAACCGAAACGTTGAAGTCCCTTAAAGTATCGCGGAGTTGTCGCGATATCTCGAGAGGACGTTACCCGCCTGCTTGGAAGCGTGGGCACGCGCTGTGAGATAATTCTAGAAACAGTGTGCGGCGCAACAGCGCCCACTGCTGGTTAGCCACAAGTAATTCATGGTAAATTCAAACGTCCACGGGATAATTTCGAAAAATCAAATCCTACATTAGTGTGTAATTGATCTGTGTAGCGCTTCATTTACTGAATTAAGTTATAAATGAGTTTTCGAATAATATAATTTATTGAACATGACTGTGTATATAAAAAAAATATTCACCAGCGACTATGCACAGGAGTTTGTATCTCCAATCCTCTTGCGGTAAAGAATAAATTATAAAACAATAAAAACGCATAACCTTCCAGTCCAATCAGCTCTTCTGCTTCTAGTGCACTCTGCTTCCCCAGAACTAGAACCAAACACTGGGAAGCAGCATTTATTTTCTAGAATAAACTTGCAGACAACTGCAAAAATGCTGAAACACTGAATTTCTTCAAATCAAGACTAAAAAACCCACCCGTTCAGAACTGCCTTTGAGTAAGTGAAACATCGATCAACATATCTATTATACATTTGGGCGATGATGTTGATGATGGCATTTGACAAAATGTAATGTTTACTGCTTCATAATCAGCTATGTTTTCATGGTGTAAAGCGCTGATGCTCAAATGTGCTCTATGAATACCCTTTATTTAACTTATAATCAAACTACATGACCTTCTGAAAGTGAATTATCAAGAGGCTGAAATGAACACATTTGTAAAGCTTGAGTACATATTTTATTGGATACAATATTCAGTTTTATATATTTCTGGAGCAAACTGAGACATAACAGCCCAGTTTTCTAAACGACAGCTGGATCCCAAAGAGACTGAATGCAATTCTTGAACATCTTCAAAACTCAAGTGATTTTGTTCAATAAAACAACTCAGTAGCCTGGAAGCCAAAACATGTAAAACATTATGCACAACTAAAACAACTGCACATTTAGTTAAATACCCCCAAGGCAAGAAACATTCTTAAAATTATACAACTTTTTATTAACTATGTTTGATACATTTCTAATGGTTTATCTAAGAATTGTTAGATAAATTGCTGGATGGATTGTTCAGATTAATTTTGACCTTGTGAAAAACTCCAATTGCAATATTGCATTTTACCACAGCCATTTGATATTTGTTGATTCTTTTTGTGTTGCATCTTGTTTTTTCTGTGTCTTTCTTTTCAAACATTCCACTCACTTGTCAAATTCGCTTTTATCGGTAAAGCAGTTCAGACGTCATTGAGAGAAACTTCAGAAACGTTAGAGATGGCAGAGAACGCAGTCGAACTGTAATTATTTACTTACTTGAAATTTGAGTTGCTGCTGGGTCAGCATCAGTAAAATATTGCTTCACGATGAGACGAAACTTTATGGGATTCATTGAAGTATGACGAAAAAACGTTAAAATTACTAGTATCTCCCCTAAAACCAAACATATTTTATCCATTCAATAAAGGCACTGGGTTATGTGCATTTGCAGCCAACTAATCCTTTAAATTAGCCATTACTGGAGAAAATAAATGCATCAGTTAAATCTAATTTGCCTCCAGGAGCTTTCTGCAGTAGCTCTGTAATTATTGGGGGGATTAACTATTGCTCACTGTGGTGCTAAGTCGTTTCTACCAATCTCGTTGCACGACAGTAAGCCATAATGTGATTGTATTGTTGTGATCTTGACACCTAATTGCCTTTTCTTTTGTGTGGTCCAGATGAGTGAACATTACACACCGCTCCGACTATAATCATGCCATTTGTAGAACTTGAAAAGTACATTTTTGCAAATCTGGCTTTGGCTTGGGTGCCATGAATACAAACAAACAAAAATGGCTTAATCTCACACAGCAAAGCACTTGATGTCTGCAGAAATCTTTGTGCAATGCAAACAGCATGAGAGGGGCTCAGGTAGTACTTCTAAAGAACTGCTTTTTTTTTTTTTTTGGGTCAATTGTTGAGTCACACGTTGCGAAAAGGTTTGCAAAAGCAGTTTCTGATATCGCCTATTTTCTCCCAGCCTACCCAAGGAACATGTAATGCTTCCTGGCTAAAAACTCTTTACAGGATTTTCTGTCCAACAGAGAGGAAAGACTGCAATAAAGCCAGGCACAAATTCAATAGCTGCTCCATTTCCAGTGAATAATGGAACAATCTAGCAGACAATGCATGCAGCCACGGGGGTTTTATGACAATACGTGATCATATTTCATATATTTAAATTTAACAAAATATCCACAGAGGAGAAAGTGAGTCATTGAATCGGTTTGTGTGAGAAGATTGAAGAAAATTGAACAATTGTTCATATTCTGGTGATCTATTAGTGGTCTGGAAATGTTTTTAAAAAATAGCCAGATATAACAACTGACCTTTTAAAGGGTTTAAATGCATATGGAGAACAATTTATCATCCATCCATCCATCCATCCATTTTCTTCCGCTTATCCAGGGTTGGGTTGCGGGGGTAGCAACTTAACAGTTTAACAGAGAAGAATAAAATTTCAGCGTGAACTCAAATAGTGTCCTTGGACTTCCTCTGAGAAAAATAAAAATTGTTGACATACCAACAACTAATCTAATTTAGCAAGTCAAAAAAAAGGTAGAGTGATGTAGATTACAACTGCTATTTCCCAAAACTCTAAATACAACCCAAAAGAGACGCAGAGTGCATTAATATTGCCACTTTTTAGTGGCACGGGCTTGATTTTGACAGGGAATCTGGGGAGGGAGCTAAAGATCAGTGCGAAGACGTGGAGCCCTTCCAATCTCAAATACATGGAAGCTGTTACGAAAGACAAATCATCATCAACTGGCCTTACGTTGCTCTGCCTTCCAACACATGTGACTATTGGTCATTGAAAAAATGACCAATAGGGTTTAATGTTATGTTGTTTAATGTTCTTCCAGAGGCACATTTGTGTGGTCAGACACTGTTGTTGGACAAGAAGGCCTGGCTCAAATTCTGCATGTAATTCATTCTTCAGGACTTCGCAGATGACCAAGCTCAAACAAACCTGAAAGAATCAAATCAACACTCCAGGGATGTTTTTTGATTAGGTATAACACTTCAGTATATTGGTAAAGCAAACGAAATAAAATAAATAAAATGATTTCAACACTGCCTCTTTAACACTTATAAATGTCAGTGTTGGTTTCATGTGTTTCTTGTTGAAAAATATGTTTTCTCTGCCTACATTTGACATCCTGTGATTATGTTTAGTTGTATTAATTTTATTTGCATACAACTATATATTTTTTTGTCTGTTCTGACTTCATTTTCACATATTAAAATAAGGTGTTATGATCAGATATTTTGTAAAAAAAAAAAAAAAAAGAAAAAAAGGAAAAAAAAGGTATAGCCTATTCCTGGACTCTCACATTAGTAAATTTGGATGAGGAATAAACCAGATAATGTGCCTCGATTTGGCTCCACTCAGTCTATTTCCACTGTATTTAAGATCTCTGTCATGATATTAGTACATAAAAACGGATGAAGGTAATTCCGGTATTGGAGTGGGTATTCCCTGTGGGCTCATGTGTTTTGCGGGGATTTTTTTTTGTTTTTTTTTTTGTGCACTACCTCACCGCTTAGAGTGGTAATAAAGGCAACATGAAACCACATAGACGGTTTAAAACCACCGTTTACTGACCAATCATGTCATACCAATGACGAACTTCCTGGTTACATTTTCATCGTGTAGGTCCCTATCCTCCCCCTTCCTATTCCTCCTCCTCCTCCTCCTCCTCGTTCCATGAAGGAAAGTCTATTTGCGCCGCGCAGCTGACAAAAATGACGCGACCACGACTGGATGAAAACAGGTTGGAGTAAAAGAGAGAGAAGAAGAAGAAGAAAAAAAAGACAGAGTAAATTATCTGAGAGGACAGCGCAGGCTCGCGGCTCAACGTGGCCGAGGCTGATAAACGGACAGCGTCGGTGAATGTTTTCCTACTTTGTGTGTTGACGCCTGCAAGGACGTAGGAGCGCAGACGAGGCCGAAAACGACGGGAAGGAGGTGTTGGATTCAAGTGGGTTTTTTTTTTTTTTTTGTATCTTAATCCGGGAAAACATTGGGATATCATGGCTTGACAACAGCAGGCTCTTCACCGTCCTCCGCCGATAAGCTGCAGTGAGAAATAACCGCCATCTCTCTCTCTCTCTCTCTTTATTTTTCTCTCCCTCTCTTCCTCTCCGTTTCCTTCCGCAGATGGAGCTCAGAGCTCTTTAATCCAGCCTCACAGCTCCCTGACAGGCAGTGGAGAACTACTCAGAGGGGTGAGGTGTGCAGAGAAGAAAGAGCTTTAGTGATTCATGTTGTATGATGTTGCCACATCGCTGAATTCCCCACTGCCAGCTCTGTCTCTCTCTCTCTCTCTCTCTCTCTCTATATATATATATATATATATATATATATATATATGTGTGTGTTCCAGACCTTCAGTTTCTCTCTCTACTTCTGTTCAACAGGACGCTTTATTCCCACTTGGAGGAATTTATGGGATCACAAGG
The DNA here is from genome assembly GCA_010277015.1 of Poeciliopsis turrubarensis. NCBI lineage: Eukaryota > Metazoa > Chordata > Actinopteri > Cyprinodontiformes > Poeciliidae > Poeciliopsis > Poeciliopsis turrubarensis. The sequence continues at coordinate 1,262,144 of VMRN01000044.1, read as the reverse complement.
TAGGATTGTTGGGTCGATCATGGGTCTGTCCTTTTCGGATGATTCTCTGTCAGTGCATGCTTTCAGGGGTTTGTTTTTCTTCCTGTCCTCTGCACGTAGCAGGCTTTAGTTCCATTTGTTTATAGCCTGAACATCCCAGGATCAGCTCATGTGTTGCCATCAGCCTTTATGTTCCCCCCCCCCCCCCCCGAAGCAAAACACTTGTTCTTCAGACATTTAGACTGTCGCCACTTCGATGAGCCGCAGACGAACGTCCCCGAATTTCGCACTCGTTTCTCTCCCAGTATCAGCAGATTAAGCAGATATGAATGCAACAAAGCCGGAGAACTCTTGGAGCTGTGTTTGAGCTAAAGCTAAAGTAATCCCCCTAATACATGTGAAAAGCCTCAACCTGGCGTGTGTATCACTGCATCTATCAGTTTAAAGTGCAAATGACTGTGAGCAGGGCCTGCCCAAAGCTGAATGGGGCCCTAAGCAGGATTCAATTTTGTAACCTACTTGCAGATTTATTATCACTAAACAAATTAGAAATTGGGCTTGTTTGTCAGATCAAAACTCTCTTTTGAACATTTAAGGAGCTAGTAATGATGCTTTTCATTTCGCCAACATTTCTGTGTTGAACTTTTGTGTTGGCGCGTTGTAATATTTCACTCTTTAATAGTGTTTTCACTAGCTGTACGCAAAACAAACATAATTAACAGAAATTGAGGCTTGAAAACAGTTTATACGACTGTAATTAGGTTTTAGTGACCCGCCGCCCCGCCAGGCTAAGTATCATTTGTGATTTTATTTGAAATAGGTTGTTTCGCATACCCGTCATCACAGTGGTAGCACAGAAAGTTTAAGCTCAGTGAACAGTTGAGGCATTGGACTGCACGTGCAAGCTTGGACATGCTCAATGCAAACCTGTAAAAGCGCTGTCATAAAGGCTAAGGCATAATTGTGCTGTTAAAAGACTGTGCAGTGTGACTGATGTGAGCGCATATATTTTGTAATCAAAGAATAATGGGCAGTGTGGGTGTTTACGTCTCACACTTGTTCTGGGATGCACATGAATTTCTCTGATATTAGTTTTGCATGTTGCCACCGTTACATAACCGGTCTTAAGATCCACTGGCTGATTACTTGGTTAAGATTTAACTAGAGTGCGAAAATATATATTTATTCTAGTAGCATTTCTTGTGTTTACTGTTATTTAAGATTTTGTAGTTCATGGGCATCAAGCTCATTTTCATTTTGCCATATGTCAAGATCATGGATCAGAGAGCCAGTTGAGGCAGAATGTATTGATGAAACTACCCATCAACAAGCTGTTGAAAGAATTATCAAACAGCTGTCTCTGAATTTAAGGAGTACGTCTTAAAATTTTAATACTGAACATCTTTTCACATTGATGTAATTTGACATTATACAGATATAAACTGCTTCGATTGGCACGGGGGCCATAGTTGGATAAAATAACTTTTAACTGATGTATAGATCTTATCTAAGATCTTATCTAAGATCTATACATCAGGAATAGAGGTTTGAAAAGATATTTATTGCATAATATAAGCAGAAATTCAGGTGTAGTTTATATTTAGCTGGTGAAAAAGCTTGTAAACTAAAAGCTTCAAAAATGCTGAGACTAATTTTATTTTTTTGTTCTGCCACAAATGTTCAACCAAAAAGTCTGGAATCAATGTTTTGTCTGTTAAGTGATTAGAATAGATCTCAGTTAAATAACCTGTAGCAGCCCCTGTGTTTCAGCAACATTCGTAGTTGTAGAACGTTCACCTTAAGCAGCAGCTTACTTCATTTATCCCTTAAACCGGCCGCGGTCAAGTGAATAAGTTTTATAAGCTGTAATGACTTTTATGTGCTCCTCTGTGCAGTTTCCTCTGATGAGATGAGTGTGCGTGCTGGCCAGGGCAGTGATGAGGTGCTAGTTTCTCAGGCAGTTTGGGATTACCTGGCTGCAGCGGGGCGGCCCTGGCTCATTGACTTCCAGCACAAGCAGGGGATGAGCGCCGGCATCATCAGGCGAGGAGAGAGGGGGGGGCTGCTGTGCTGTGCGCCTCCAGCCGGTGGAAGGCTCGAGGAGCACCAGATCTGGGGTGATGGACGGACCGATCTCCAGCGAGACGCGAAAAGCCTTCATTGACTTATGCCGATGTGCCCGCAAAGAAATGAGCAAACAGGAGGGAGGACCCAAGAGGAAGAGGGCTCTGCTGCCTTGCGTGGGGGTCCTGGAGCAGAATGGAGAGGGGAACCTCCAGGCTCCACCTTCCCTGCCGCGGCGCTCCCAGAGACAGCAGCAGAGGTTCAGGAAACCTGCTGATGAGGAGGTGTGTGCCATGCTCCACGAGGCCTCTCTGAGGAAAGACATGGACTCTGGCATTGGTTCCCGCAGTGAGGCCGAGGACAGTGGCATTTGCTCAATTTGCATGGGGGACATAGTGGAGAGGACCACCCTGGAGAAATGCGGCCATTCGTTCTGCCGCTCATGCCTGGAACGAGCCTTTAAGGTGAAGCAAGCTTGTCCCGTGTGCAGACTCGTTTACGGCCAGCTGGTTGGGAACCAGCCTGCCAATGGTTCAATGATGGTGGAGCGGGACCCTGATATGGAGCTTCCTGGCCATGAGGGCTACGGATGCATCTGCATCATCTACAGCTTCCCTCCTGGAGTACAGACAGTAAGTACCGTCAGGTACGGACATAGACTGAGCAATGCAACTTAATCAAAAGCCTAAAACACAACCTTCCTCGCTTGTCTAGTTATTTTTTCAGCTCTATGAAATTAGGCTGAATATCTACGCACTCCACACTTTTCAGATTTTTTTTATCTGTAAAAAAATGGAGCAAAACAAGACTCATTCTTTTCATTCACTTCACAATTATGCATTTTATTTTTGGTTTTTGTCTAGCATTTAAAATCCCGACAACATAGACTTTGTGGTTGCAATGTGACAAAATTTGAAAGAGCTCATCTTGGCGAGATACCATGCATTAATGTTCTGTTGAGTTAGATCTAAGTCTAGTATCTTCAAACATTAGGCAGAAAATCCCCAATTCAAAGTTACAGTACTCCGTTTTATTGGATAGAAAGAGCTGAAATGACTGAAGATTGCAAACGCAAAAAATCAGCACTGACAGCCTTAACATTTTCTATAGAGCTGCTGCAAATTGATTTTCCGTACACTGAATTTTTGTTTAAAACAAAAACAAAGTTGTGTTTGTGCTCTGTTCGTTTTATTTTCTCTGACATGACCATGAAACGCTGTCAGGAGCTAAACACTGCGTTTTCCCTTTGACGTCAGTTTCTTCTCACATTTTTGATCTAAAGCCAAATAGCATCTAATGACCTAGACAGCATTGTTCCCACACTCAAAAATCTGCTTTTCATTTGCAGGAAGTCAAGCAGGTTTTAAGCTTTCCCTTTCATAATAATATCTGAAGTTTTACGTCAACATGTAAATGTGACTGACGTTCACCAGGATCCTCGCCTTGTAACTCACCAGAGGAAGTGTAAAACCCCCATGCTGTGAAACATTTGTTAAGTGAATTAACTTGAAACTACAAATGAGATGTTGAATAGGCTTGGAACGAGACAAAGTAATCAGCCACTTGCAGATCTCAGTTTTGTGTTAATCCCCTGACTATGAGTTTCACTTTAAAGAGCACTTATTCACATCACACGTACTTTTATCATCATTCTGCTGATCAACATGGAGTTCTCCTCAGATCAGCTGGACATTGACGGATCAAACGGCTTGCAAACGCAGTGTTTGAATTGCTGCTGCCTTCATTTTGTATCGTAGCGTTACCTCTCACTCGTTTCTTCTCTTCTCTCATCTTCTGATGGCTATTAAGGCACTCAAAATTACTTTCACATTTTTTGCCCTTTGATACAACAAACATCAAACTGTGCTGTTAGAATTGCATGTGATAAACCGAAAGAAAGTGGTTTATCCTTCTTTTTATTCTCATTCTTCCAAATTACCTTCTTCAAATGTAGGCCTTAGGGGCTAGTTTTCTGTAACTTTGTGATGCGTGTCTGTTCCAACTCACCTGAATCAAATGGCTGAATCACGTCCTCACAGTGATTCAGCGATTCAAGTTTTCCACAGCCCTACTAATGGCCTCATTATCTGAGTCAGGGGTGTTGAAGCAGAGACGCATCTAAAAGTTGCAGGACACTGACCCTTGAGGCCTGCATTTGAAGATCCCTAATCTAAATAAAGATCTGTGAAGCACGCTTGTTGAGCAGAAGTTACCTATTTAATACATAACTAAATCCCGATAGCAGTACAGATCGTTTAGTTGCAAAAAAAAGTCACCAACACCTAAATGCATAAATTTAGTTCAAAGGTTATGAATACTTTTGCCAGGGGGTTAGCTATTTAGCTGTAAGTCTCATCATTGAGGCTTACAGCTCATGGGTAGATCTTTGATTAAAAAGGTGACTTAAGATGATTTCAAACATTTTACTCCAGTGAGCGTCTCTTTAAGGCCTGACCGTCTAAAAGACGGATTGTTTTGCATTTGATTCATGAAAAGACTTATTCCATATCAAATGTTCAGCTTTTATTTGACGCTTGCTACTTAGTTGGCATTTTTTAAATGATACACGAGGATGTGAAGGGAAAACACCCCGGACTGATGGTGCAGTTTCACACAGTTTCTGGTTCATTTTACCCACAGCTCGATCACCCAAACCCTGGTGTTCGATACCCAGGAACAGACCGCGTGGCCTACCTCCCTGACAGCCCAGAAGGGAACCGCGTGCTGGGCCTGCTGCGTCGGGCCTTCGAACAGCGCCTTATCTTCACCATTGGTACCTCCATGACTACGGGCCTGCAAAATGTCATCACCTGGAATGACATTCACCACAAGACATCCATATTCGGCGGGCCACCCTGGTACGTATCGGTTGTCTGGGTTTGGAGAATCCTTGGCAAGGGAGTTCAGTCTATAAAGAAAGGCTTCGGGGGAAATGGGCATACGAAAATGCACTTACATGGTACTTTTTGTTGCCAGTTGAGCAAACAAAGGAACTTTAGTCACTTTTCCCTTCTTTTTGCAGCTTTGGCTACCCAGACCCCACATACTTGGTACGCGTGACAGAGGAGCTCAGAGAAAAAGGCATCAGCATGAACTGACCACATGAGACCTCCAGGACTTTGTTGGACTTTTTCTTGGACACGTCCTCACTGTGGACCAAGCTGCAGGATTTGCTCTGAGACTGCCTGATGCCTAAAAGTTAGCTGAAGATTAAAAAAAAAAAACAAAAAACAAAACGGAACAAAAAGAAAATCACCTCAGACACACGTCTATTGCTGCAGAAGAATCCGTATCTCCTCCACTGCTGTTCGACTTTGGTTATTTTTCCTCAAGCGTTCAAGTGATTCAGTGCTCCACGTGGAAGAGAATACTCTTAAATGCAGTGCAAATCCTCAAACCCTCACTGCTGGCACCAGGCCTAATTTCTGATGCACTTATTTAGGAGCTTGTCAGAATTAATGTTGCAAGATGTTACTTAGATCATTTAAGTTTAGTGACATTTAAGTTACATTTTATTAATGTTCATTTCCCTCCTTTGGGAGTACTCTTAAGTCTTAAAAGCACATGTTTGGTTGTGTCTCACTGAAATGTTTGTTGAACAAGTTTTGATTGTTATTAAGTATCTGTTGTAATGATTGTACTTGGTTCGTACAGCAGAAGAGCACTGCTTTTAGCAACAGATTCACAGTTCTGATGTTATTGCAATCTTAAGCACTCACAGGCACTTTGGTAACTATTATTTTTGTTTTAGTGAAGTAGAAGTAATGGAAATCTGCTTCCTCTGAACGAAGGACGCTCGAAGCAAACAGGTTTATGCAGCCATCAGCTATTAGATGGCAACACGTTCACGTCAGCTGCTTAGAAAATGCTACGCGTGACCTTGATCTCGGGATGTACTTTTGATTTTTAAAATAGGAGGAATGTTAAATGATGTCTCATGGCAGCACCTTTCAGCAAGTGTTGGAAGTTCCCACTGTGTTTTTTCCAGTTGTCACTCCTGTTCTTTCCAAGATGTCTCCGAGGGGTTCGGCCCATTACCTCACTTTGATAGGAACACACTGGTCCGAATTAGCAGATTTATGACGATGTCAACTTTGAAGGGCATATAGATCACTTGAACCAAATCAGAGGCACAAAATCTCTTTAAATATCTGCTTCAGTTCCTTTCAAACTAGGAAATTTGAATTGTTTTATTCGAAATGAGCTAACTGCTGTAAATCTATCAATGTGTAACCAACAATAGGAGAGTTTAGTGATTGATTTGATTAGAGGCGGGTCACTGATCTCATTTTCTTGTGCCTTCCTTATATTCATTTTTGATTAAATAATCAGCCATGACGACTTTGGTGAATGTTGAGGATTTTGAGTGCTTTTGCAGAGTTGTTTGATTGTATAGAAACCTCCAGTGTCTATTAGACGAATACTCCACAGGATTAAACGTAAAACCTAATCTGGTCCAAACAATATCACCCCCAACTTCTGTCCAAAAACGTTTGCCTACATTCATTTTAGAAATAGATCCCAGTCTTTCAGTGTGAATGTGCTTTGCAAATCCAGCAGCCTTTTTGGTTTTGGTTGAAAATAATTACTGATTTAAATAGTCATGTCGGCACATCAAATGCTTTTGTTATGTTCTTGCCCCCTTTGTATTTTAGTTAAGGGACCAATCGATACATTTTTGGGACACAGGATTGTAGTTAATCAAAGCTACTGTGCACACCTTTCTATGCATACTGAACCTGAAGAAGGGAAAAAAGAAGAAGTAGATGACTGGATTCCATATTTTGCAAATCGAATGTTAAGTCAAACAAAAATCTGTTCCGCTTTTATAATTGTGTTGATTTGTACTTCGTTGGTATTCAGAATGATGTGGCCACATTTTAATACTTGAATAAAAGTTCTGTTTGGGTTTGTCCACGGTGTTCAATGGGGGTCCTGAATAAACGGTGTGTATGTTTTTTTTGCTGCTGATGATGGCACATATGGTGGCGGAGGTTATTACTTTCAACATTAACAAAGTCACAGAGGTATTATTACACATTTTTTTCAGGCTTTCTACGACCACAGGTTTCTATGATGTTTGAATATCTTGCATGTGAATCAGTAGTTTTACGCACAAAGTATTTAGTGTTTTATGACCAAAGTTGTTAGTGCTCTATGCTCAAGAAGTTAAGTTATAGAAAATACAAAATTATTCCGGGAAGTCTTCCAACAAAATAACATAATAAAACACCCTTGCTGGATACTTCTCTTTCTTTAATAAAAACTTCTCATGACTAGAGGTGGTTTCACATTCAAGGTTTAAACATATTCTGTAAAATAAAAAGGCAGGTTCACATGTCAGATTTCAGCACAATATTTAAAGTTCCTACTACCTGGCAGATGTTTTAAAACGTAGAACTTGCAAAACATGACCTTCTGGACATTTAAGTTTGGCAACGTCTTCAAGGTCTTAGAAGCACGGAGATTCACTGACTTGAACCAGGTGGGGAAGAAGGTTTTATTAAAAGTATCCAAGTGACTTGTAGGATGCAGTTATGATTTTTGCATCTTTAGTAAACATTAAACATAGCCCTTGGTAACAAATGGTAAAATTAAGGAAAACTTTTTAGCAAAGTCATATGCTCTTTTTTTTTTTAATCAGTGTCTATTGACCTTTAATTATTAATTCATGACTTTCTGTTTTTCAGGTCTGGAGTTATTGATCAACTGGAACCATGTGCCTTAACTGGATGTAGGTTGAGCATGTTTGCAAGAAACACTTTGATCAGATCTGGTGCAGAAGACGCGATGAATGTGTGGACCAGAATCTCCCCTACACAGTGTTAATGATGATGCAAACTGCTAAAGATAGTGGGGAATGTGTGATGCTGTGGGCCCCTTTGTTTTCCAAAGAATCTGAGTATCTTATATTAGAGAACATGGCATTATTACATCTGAACTATCAGGTGATTTTGAATGACATGGGGTGATGTCTTAACAGGTCAATAATAAATCCTAAGTGCTGTCCTGTTGGTAGGATGGAGTTCATAAAGTAGAGGGAAGTAGTTACTTCTTAAAGAGCGCAAGGTCAGCTTTTCACTCGCACATTCTTTAAGAATGAAACCTTGTTAAAAGAATGTAGTTTATTCAGGTTACAGAAACAGAAGTAAAAGCAAACGCACAATGAAGCTGATGTCAAAAGCATCAGCTTCATTCTGCTGATTTACAAAAGGGTAAATCTGAAGTATGAAGCGAATGATTTAAATGTCAACAGAAAATCAGGCGTTACTTTACCTTTCATCGCAGCTGTTAAAACATAACCTGGGCGGGAGGAATAATAAAAATAATAATAATAAAACGACATAACAACCAATCAGAGATTAGTTGCTTACCACTTCCTGGCACGAGGGAGGTTTGTCATCCAGTAGACTTGAACTAGACGCCCTTTTCCCTACGTCACAGCTCTGAAGTATCCCACCCGGAGAGGAAGCTGCTAAATGTCTGACTCTCCGTGGAAACCATGGAAAACCCGGCAAACAACAGCAAGCGCGCCGACAGCGCGGGAGACTGCGCCATCTGCTTGGAGGGGATTCAGGGGAGGAAAACGCTCAAGTGTCGGCACTCTTTCTGCTCGGAGTGCATCGACTCGGTTTTCAGACTGAAGCCCGCATGTCCGATATGCAACACATTCCACGGCGTGTACACGGGGACCCAGCCGCCGGGCACCATGACGGTGACCCCCAGCATTGTGAAGCTGCCGGGCTTCGAGAACTGCGGCTCGATCGTCATCCAGTACAGCTTCCCAGCGGGGATACAGGGGGTAAGTCTGGCAGCTTCCTCACGCTGCTGCTGCTGCTGCTGCTGCTATGTTGCTACTTGTTTGGAACATAAGTTGTCCAGCAGGGGGCGCTGTGTTTCCTTCTTTAATCACAGCAGGGAAGTTCCTTTTAAGGCATCCGAGGAAATGCTTCGGATTGACGTCATTACGTTGTTGAAAACAGAGTGTGGACGTAATGATGTGAGAAGAGCCGTCCTTTCTGCTTGATTTAACGTCAGCACAGTGATTAATAATTGACAGTGAAAGCTGATAAATAAGTGGACGCACCATTAGTAGTTGGAACCATTTTACAACTGTATACTTTTGGGATAAAGTTGGAGAGCAACCATGTCAAATGTATTGTTTACTGATGTGCATAATGTGTTATGGCAACCCATAAAGCATGTGCTTTACACTTGGCAACAGAGGATGTCAACATGATAACAAGACTGTGGAAAAAGCATTACCTGTATTCATGCAGACTGAGTATTTACCTTTACCAAGCCATGTTTTGAGCTCATGAGCTTGTTTCAAGCATTTTCCAGTCAGGTAATATTAATCAATGCAAGACAAGAAACTCTACAGCCGAATTGCTCAACTTTCTGCATATCAAAGCTGTTAGCAAGAGGAAAGATTCGGGTATTCCTCGCGTAAAGGCCAGTGCTGCGCACTGTGAAACATAGATGACCTTCAAGCACTCTGGCAGCACACCATGAGAAACTGGGATCAATGTGGCTACATTTGCTCAGGACTATTTAGGAAGATGACTCAGTCGACTGCACCAGAAATGGAACCTGAAACTGGATAATATGAAAGGCACCAGTACGTCAACTCTGCACCAAGACGCAAGGCAGTGATTAACAACAAATATTGTTATTGTTCTGCTCTTGTGAAATACTATTTAACTGAGTTAAATAGTAACTGCACTTAGCAAGAATTGTGCAGTTGGTGAATTTTTCAGAAATGTGATATATTTTTATTTTTTTTTTGTCATTGGTGGTAAATAGATTATAAAACAGAAATTCAACACAAAAGTTTAAATCTGTTTTATACTTCGTGGCAGTTTGTTACTAGAAAAAAAAAAAGCTCATCTCTTGACACCGAACTAATGACAAGTAATATTGTTTGTAAAATATAATCTCTTTTGAAATACTACTTTTCTGCTTAGACAGAGGAAATTTGTAGTTGGAAAATTTTGCAAAAGTAAAAATCAGATGTTTACTCCGTGGTTTGTAGTTACAAGAAAACGCACTCATCTCTTCGCAACAAATTAACAACAATTATTGTTATTGTTCACAATTGCAAGGCATTTCAATGCTCTCCTATGCTCTGCTTTGGCAGGCGCCAATAATGCTCGTCACTAATTAGTTTAATTGGAGAGAACATCAAGACAATCAGGGCTCAGAAACATATAGATATGCAAAATGAATGTTTATTTTGTTGTATTTTTATGATGAAACGTTTTGGTGCTCTGCTAAAAAGATTTTGTCTTTATTCCAGGCTGAGCACCCAAATCCTGGCGTGAGGTACAGCAGCACCGCTCGTACTGCCTACCTGCCAGATTGTGCAGAGGGACAGAAGGTCTTGAAGCTGCTCAGGAAAGCATTCGACCGAAGACTTACTTTTACCGTTGGACGGTCGGCCACCACAGGCCTCAACAATGTCATTACGTGGAACGACATTCACCACAAGACCAGCATAAATGGCGGTCCAGAGAGGTAGGCGATCCCATTATGAAATGATCACGTGAGAATCGCATTGAATTTAATAAAGAAAACAGAAAAATTGCAAATCTGTATAAATAGGAGAACTGTCTCTCAATACGAAAATCTATTTCCAAAGTCTGAAAGCTTCCTTTTTGCAGAAGTGTCATAAAGACTGTTCTTAGACTCTTCATAAGAGTCTTTTTGGCCACTGGACAATTGATAATCCAGCTTTTAACAGAGTCAATAAACAACAACAAAGTAGTGGCAAAGAGCCTCTTAGAAAAGACGAGACTTGTTTCTAAAACATAGATGAAGGCCTGCAAAGACCTATCTTGCTGTGCTGTTCTTTTCTGTCGACAAAAGGTTAAAAAACATCACACTCAAATCAACTTGAGTCTTAAATTATAGATCTCCTTAAGCCTCCAACTCTCATAAACCCTCATGTTCTGCTTTGCTTAGCAAGCTTGGTCCCACTTCAAGGTCTTTTTTAATGCACTCCACTATTTTTATCTAACTGCTTATTTATTTATGTTGCTGCCTACTTTTTCAAACATATTTCTATAGTTGTATGTCAAGCTTTGCACGGTCTGTTTGCGCACCACCCCAATCTTAGTTCCAGTTGATGTTTATCACATCAGATTGCTTGACTCGACATTATTACCTGAACTGAAACACTTGCTGTCATTGTGGCTTTTCATCAAAACTGCTTCATAATTAAGGATACTGCTGCTAGTTAGATTTACACGATTTCTAGAATCACCAGGCACGAGGCCTGACGATGGAATAGCAGAGGCCTTGAACAGTTATTTTCTGCATTTGGTGTATTAGACATAGTGCTGACATTTTCAGCGAAAGCTTCTTATGGCCAGAACAAAATTCCCGAGAGCGTACGAATGTATGAGTCTTTTACACTTAAACTAACTTAAAAGTATGGCTCTTCGATAATCAAATATGCAGGCACTGATTATGTGATTATTGTATTATTTGCATTGTAGTAAGCCGTTGTGCTATATCGCTTTTTATTCTTTTTAGCTGTGTAACTTGACATGCCTCTTTTAGGTTAAAAAGTGCTTTTTATTTATAACAATAATAATAATACTAATAATAATAGTACATTTTTTTTGGAAGAAACATGTCTGCGTTCCACGGTAATATGTTGTATTCAAATCGATTGTACCTGGAGGGACTAAAACTGGCCTCTATATATTTATTATGAGACATCCATTGTCCCTTTTGAAATAAATGAACCACAACAACTTCAAGGTCAGACAGCAGCTGTTGTGATGAAGCGCCGTGAAAATCCAGCAAGTTCATTTCAGAAAGAGTGAGCAGCGAAGGAATCGGGTTTTCACCACTGCAGAGCTAGCTCAGGGACGGCAGCAAGCAGGTGTGAGGTTTTGGGACGTGTATTTCTAATTATTCAAGGAAAACATGAAAAGCAACTTGATATTATACAGGAAAAATAGCAACCTCTGCCATGAGACCTGTGTTATGCTTATAGTATGTTGGCCTGCCTCTTGTGCGAAGTAGTGGACTTACTTTTAAACTTCTTTGAATAATGAAAGCAACAAAACGTCCTCAAGAGGAACTTTGGCCAACCAATCCAGCAGCTGTTCAACGCTTTTCCCAGCATGACAGAGCGATTTATCTCAAGGAGCCTCAAGTGCATCAGGGATCAAATGTTTGTACTTTGTTTACGTAGTTAAGAAGCTCGTTTCATCTTCATTCTTATGAAAACCAACTCTTGACGCTTTGCATAAACGTGATGTATTTTTCAATGAAATCGTTTAAGACCAGATTAACTTCCATGATAAAAAGTAAAGCAGTTAAGTTTGTGAAAAAATACTTAATCAATCCCAACGCTTGACCATTCCTCAACAAGAAAGCCGGGTTTTCCAGGTACATCAGGAAAACTAGGATTACCTTAGTTATTTGGGCTGTTTTATGGTCAACACTGGCTGCTAAAGAATAAAACAATAAAGTTCATATTATTTATGTTGCATTAACTGTTGGATGCCTTGCAACTCACAAAACCAATGAGATCTCTTCCTCTGCTCATCTCTTTCTTTTACAGTTTTGGTTATCCAGATCCAGCGTACCTGTTCAGGGTTCAAGAGGAGCTTCGTCTTAAAGGTGTAACAGAGGATGACTGATTGTTCGAAAACATTTTTAGACAGACTTAGTGCTGCTCTTAATAAAGTTCCCAGTTGCAAATCTGCACTTTTCAACAGTAATGTTCGCCACGGATACTTGAAGATGTGTTTTTTTTCTTTCTGCGTATGACCTGGGCTAAATCGAGGGAGAAGTTTAGCTTTTCCAAAGACTTTCTCTGCTTTATTCCTGTTATGTAGCTGATCGACTTTAAGCCAATAAGCAAGATGAGTTTGGTATTGATTTCATTTGTGTATACAGCACCATTCACATTTTTTTGCAGTCTTTGTAAAAAAGTGTGGAAAGTAGAAAAACTGAGTTAATCTTTTGTCACCTTATTCTGATCACACATTGAAAAACATCCTGTTTACCTCATTGAGTTCTAAGTGTTTCAAGCGTCACTCAGGATGTCGTGGAAAAGTGGCTTTCCTGGAAAGCATATGCCTTGGTGGCATGGCATGTATCCATTGACTAGCAGAAATGTGTTTATTTACCTTTTTATTTATAACTCCAACAAACAGAAAAATGTGGGTTAGATTTTGAACAATACAAAAAAGTAAAGTAGTCGTTCGAAAAAGCAAAAATACTCTTAGGAGTTGAACATCATTTTTAGGTGAAGGTTGATTTTTTTTTTTTTTTTTGTGGCTGAGGGAAATTAAAGATTAGTTTATTTAAAGAACTTTTACACGTTTATTTATTTATTTTTCTCCAGGGATGCCAAAAAAATGAGAGACTGCTATGTTTGTAGCAATTTATTTGCACTGGATGGAAACATAGTATGAAAGAAAAGTGTTTGTTTTCTAGGGTGTATGGCAGAGTCAGATAAATTATCCTGTAAATTATTTTGTTGACAATCAGACCTGCTTATTGAAAACGCTTAAAATACTTAGTCATTTTTATTCTTTTCCAGTTTCCTTCTTAAAAAAAAAAGCGTGAAAGCCTGAAAATGTTTTCTTGTGAAATTATATTTGAACATAACATTTCCCATAAAGTATCTTTATTTAAATTTACCTTTTAATTTTAAAAGGTAAATTAAAAAAAAAAACTAAAAATGACTGTGCCTGGCTAACGACTTATTAAAGTAAATTACATTGTTTTTTTTTTTTGTTTTTGTTTTTTTTTTAAAGTAGGTTTATTAGCCTTTCTACAAAACCAGAATTTTGTGTTTTTTATTTTTGCAGTAATACACCTTAACTGATTTTGAGCCTTATGCAATATCAGATAAGTTTGTGCCTTAAGAACAATGAGTGAAATGTTTTTTATGCCCTGACATCACCATCACACTAGATGGCGCTGTTCTCCTAGTAGAAGGACTGTTAAATTTCTGTTCCCAGCTTTCTCTCTCCCCTCAAAGTTTCCGAGCTGATGTGTTTGAGTCAGTTTTCACTGCAACAGTTAGAGAGGAGGTTGCTTTGTCTTGATGTCATATTGTGGAGGAATGTGTACTGCTGTGTGGTGATGGCTAAAATGCTGAAAGGGAAGTTGTTGTTCTTTGTTAATTGTGTGAAGACCGACCAAATCAACGCTGGACCAAATATATCCTATTTAAAACTCGCTCTGAATGTTTTTTGTCTTGCATTACAGTGCATGGCATACTGAGCTGATTTTTCACTTTGCAGACACAAGCGTCAGTGTGTTTTTTTTTTTGTTTTTTTTTACCACGTTTACATGGAATAGACCAGTGCAAACTAGCACATGATCCTGAAGTAGAAGGACAATGATTGAAGGTTTACAACATTTTTTTCCCCCACAAAAACAAATTTGGAAAGAATAGTATAACATTCAACTTTTCCCTTACACGTGTACTGTTCCTTGGTCTTTATTGATTCTTTTTGTTCTGTAACAAACCTCTGAGGCCTTCAAGTCAGCTGGATTGATATAGAGGTTAATTTACACAACTATCGTGTAAACTGTAGTTCCGCAAATTTGCTATTTACAAGAGTAAGTTTACACATTTACTATTGTGTGAATGCTTTCTGAAGTGACTTCAGATTTTGTTCGCTTTTATTCAGGGATATCAGAATGAATCCAGCCGAATGAAAATGCACACCGCACTTTGAAGATTTTATTCGGCATTTCTCAACCCATCATTCGTGGTCCTCTCCTCCCTCACTCTGGTTTGTGTTTGTAATGTGACAAAATGTAAAAAAAAAAAAAAAAAGTTCAAATTTGGATTTGGTCCAAAAATAGTCAGGAAGCACGTTTAACTTTTATTTAGTTTGAAAGCTTGCACACGTGATGGAACAGAGTCAGATAGTGGCCTGTTTTCCACTCTGACGTCAGTGTCTGCGGGGCATTTCTGTGGCCTGTAGGATCTCAGGGCATCTGCTGACCTCTAATCAGAGTAGGACCCATCTGCCACCCCACCCTGTGTTGCCCCTCTTTCATCAGTAGCTCATCAGTAAAATTCATCCACATGTCATCATCCGTCCATTCATCAAATAAAAAACAAAAACAACAAGAGGTTTATTTGAATTGTTTGTGTTTTAAAGAGTTCTGCAGCGTTTTGGTTCTCTACAGTAGAAAGATCGCCGCATAATGCAGCTTCATAATAATACTAAACGCGAGTAGTGAGGCAGGATTGTGTGTGATATAAAGCAGAATCGAGCGAAAGCAGCTCAAAGTAGAAGCATCTCTGAAATTACTTTCGCTTCTTTGAATCTAACCTACATTTACACATGAAATACTTCATGTGAATTTGTCTGCTTTGTTACTAACTGAGGACGTCTCCCTGACATGATATTCTCTGGGGTTGAAGCACAAATGCATTTTGTTTTTGCCAGAAATTCAAATTGAGAAAGGTTGATGTGTGTGCTTTTTATTTTATCAGATGATTATTTTAGTGTGAAAGTTTGTCTCGGATTTTCCTCCGTATATTCTTCTGCACGTAAGCTCCTTTCTGCAGAGCAACATCTTCCATAAGTCTTCTGTATCCCCTATGTTTGGGAAAAACTGCAGAAGGGGTTTTTGTTTTCAGACTTTCTTTCAACTGTTTTGCTGCCTTAACCACCAGATATGTGGAGAACATGAATAATAGTTGGAAACAGATTTTCCCTCCTGAGTGGTGGATCTCTGCAGGTCCTCCAGAGTTACCATGGGCCTCTTAATCAGTCTTTTCATGACCAGATACTGGATGGAACAAAGCTCTTTCAGATGTTCAAAGCATTGGATTGTATTATGAAGTTGCAACTTGCTTCAAAGGTCTACACAACAGCTTATGTTGCATATTATTGACATATATTGTGTGTTTTTTGAATATTGTATTTTGTTTTTCTGCTTTAAAGCCTTTGTGAGTTAGTCTCTTTGTAAGCAGAATGTTTTAATCTCTGTGACTTACACTCGAATAAATAAAGACCATAATGACGACAAACCCTAGCATTTCTGCTGCGTTCCTTGATCGTCATAATGGTGTTTGTTCACTAACGTTCTCTAAGCTGCATCTAAGGCCTTCAGAAACGAGTTCATACTCTGTTGAAATTACACACCAGTGGACTCTATTTACCAATTGGGAGACTTCACTGGGTTTTATTTGCAACCTTAGAATCTTAGAATGGAAAATATTACACACAACACCGAGATGTTGTCTTTTATCAGCTACTTTTGCTTACTTTCATAATATCGTCAGTAAACAGAACAACTCAAAAGCTTACCACCCACGCAGACGGTTTGGCTAAATCTAAGAAGTGTTTACAAAGAATAACTGCTCCTCTTTATGATGAGCCTAAACAGTTTATGTTTTCCAGACTAAGAAAAGAAAACTAAATTGTCACAAAAAAATTGTATCGATTTTTAAGATGAGGCGAGATCCGTTTTTGTTTTCAGATCAACAATCAAGTTTTAATTGATTCTAACTTTAACTGAATCTAACTTTATCCAAAAGTTAGATTTTGCATAAAGGTAGAAATAAGTTGGTACCAATTTTAACTTTACTTTTAAAGTTAAAATAATTTTTTAACTTTGAAAATATATTTAATTTTTCTGTGGCCGGTGAGTAAGACGTGTGGACACCACTGATTTAGGGCTGGTCCAGTGGAGGGGAAGGTCAACTCCCCAAATTACAATCTAAAAAATTACAATTTTTTTAGATTGTAATTTGTTGAAAAATCTAAAACCACGACTCATTTTCGCAATTATGCAAAACATTGTGTTGGTCCATCACAGAAAAATCCCAATAACATAACTTGATGCTATATTGAAGGAAATTAGTGCAGAGGATTCCTACGAAAATGAAAATAATTTTGTGCCCCTGTGGATGGGTACTTTCCGTCGCCTTCATGCCATCTGGTCCATCTGGATGAGAGGGCAAAGGATGACAACAAGCTCCATAAATATACACATAATTAAAATGTTGCAGAGCGGTAAGGTTTCAAACATCCAGCAATGTAACGTTCCATGAAAATCCTCCCTCTAAACGCTAACAATCACATGAGCTCTCGGCACATGTGTTAATATGGGTGGTAGCTTCGTCCTCTGATGCTTTAGTTGCTTTTCATCGATTGTTGCTGTCTGCTGTTTTTTTTTCTGCTACATCCTGCTGCTGCAGAGCAGTAAAAAATAGCACTGAGACTGTTGCTTGCGTGCTTCTTGGTGCGACTAGACGTCTCCTTCTGAGACGCTCCCTGGAAGCACAGAGATGCACGCGCACATCCATCAGATGAGAGGCACGCCGCGTTTTCTGTGCTGCGATTGATAAGAAAATCATTATGTGACAACGCAGAGCTGTTGTTCTCGCGCTCTCTCCGTTCCGTGCTCCTTAATTAGAGGGTTTTTGGCTGTGAGGAGGGAGAGCCCTGGCACACCGCTTTCCTCCCTCCCTCTTTCCTTGTCTGCCTACTCATCATGCTGAAGGTGCCCAACTACAGACAAACTACCTGCGAATCGTACGCTTTTACTTTTTATTTCCTCTTCTCTGTGACGAGAATCAGCTCCAGCAGATGCAACCTACTTCTGCATGGCTTTAAAGGTCTTTTATATCGTCACCCAGTTTTTCTGGGTGTCAAAGTTGACAGAAAATAAAAAAAAATAAAAAAAAAAAAAAAATGGTTTGAGGAATCCAAAAAAAATGTCTATCTGTGCACCGCAAAGATGAAGCGATGAGACACGAGGCGGTGCTGGCGTGTAAGCCGAAACGCACAGGGGGTTGCTGAAGAGGCATGTGTCTCCATCCGCTCTCTTTGTGTGACAGAATGTCAGCCCACTCCACTGACATGCTCATCCTCTGAGCCTCAGGCTGTTTGCTTAAGAACAGCAAAGTGAAGGTGGGAGTGTGGGTGCTTGCTTGCTTGCTTGCGCTTCTGCCACTTTTTGTCTCCACTGCATCTGTGCATGCGCCGTGTACGGAGACGCAATCCACGAACGTGCAAGTCTGTGCTTGCGTGTGGCGGTCAAGGATGAGTCTGGCGTTCTGCTCTCTGATTCATTGCCGGGGTTACGTGGCTTTTTGCCTGCCTGATTTAGCCTAACAGACCCTCGGCTTTTCTTAGTAACGCTGGCAGATGTACTGACTTGCTTTCCTGACAGGACCCAGCAGCAGCAGAGACGTTATGCGTCAAGGTTTTTGGGCCAGGCTGTTGCAGATTGAAGCTGATGCTCATGAGCAAAAACCACAGTTCCTGCATGACATCAAAACAACAGCTCCAACAGTAATTTTCTGTAAAAATGTACTTTTCTTCTAACATCATGCGAAACCTGCTCTTCTGTAGTATGCAACGGGATCAACGATATCAGCTGCAGGCTTTGCCGGGTAACATTTTGTTGTCCTTCCTGTCTGCAGCTCGTCCATGGCCGTCCATTGTCAGAGACCGTCGCGTTAGAGCAATTAGCTTCGGCTGCCATGACAACCAGCGTGACCTTTTATGCCGTTTTACAAACAGGAGTCTTCTTTACCGAGGCCTTTCTTTTCAACGACCACAACAACAGCTGTCTGTAGCACATCGGGGGACAATAAATAGGCTTTGTTGATGAAAGAAGCTGGCAGAAGCTTGCTGAAATGTGCCTCTGTTAAGAGACTGCATCCATCACATTTCCACTGGTAATGAAACAATTTGTATTTTACTAAACACAGGTTGGAAGCTGCGTCTCAGTGTGAAGGAATCACGCTGGGCACAAAGTTATTGTTTAGATTTTGACGGACATTTGATCTGTTTTGCTTCTGGTTTTCCACTTAGTGGGATGCACATACTGAGGAGTTTTAATTTTTTTTTCTTTATGTTCTGAAACTGTCAGTGAAGAAAGCCATCACGTTCCACCTCATTTGTTGTCTCCTTTACAAATATTTTCACGATTGGTCTCTGGAAGTGAATGAACTTGTCGGTCTATGAATATTACACTCTCTGTAAATTGTTTGTCCTTTTTAAAGATCCATTTGAACACGAAACTATTCCTGTACATCATGAATGTTGGGCAGGATTTAGAAGTGTGTGCCAGTCATTCATTGCGGACGCCTGTTTAGCCTTTCACTGCCTTAAATGAATGAATTGCACGGCCAATTGAGACAAAGCTCTAAATATGGATGGGAGCAGCATCTGCGCAAGGATTTCATCACATTTGTGGGATGGTGTTGAGGGATTAAGAGAATTATTGTTAACCTGTTTGTTTATTTTAATTAAGCCGCCAGGTTGTAACATCATGATGTAGGCTTAAGCACAATCCTGAGCACAAGCTGCTCAGGATCCGCAAATTGAACAGAAACGCTAAATATAGACCTGCTCAAGGAAGTGCTTTGTGTTCACACAACTGCTTATTTTGTGTTGAGATGCCAAAGTGTGGGCTGCTTCTGCCGCCTCGGTTCTCGGCCAAATAACCATGGGCCATGCAGTGGGGTTATCTAACAAAACAGGATATACTGTAACCCTCTTACACCATCATGCTGCGTCTTTTCAAATACCTCACAGACAATCAGGCATTTTAATCAGGGATTTTAAAATACCCTGGAAGTTAAGGTTGAAGAGATGAAATAAAAAGAAACCCTTATGGCTTTACCTCCCTTGTGGTTTGAGGACGCGTGCTCGTCACGCTTCCAGAGGGTCTCAGTGGGGGGGCTCCGATGATTAGCAAATGAAAACAGCTGCACCTTATAGCGGCAAACAGCTTACGCAGCAGTGCAGACGGTGAATCATGACCGCAAAACAGAAAGCTTAATCACGTCAGATAAATATAGAAAGAGTTGTGACTGTCGTAGGCTCTGCTGTACAGCATGCTGCATAAATCAAGATGAGTCATAACACGCATATTGATACATACTGGTTTTAGTAGAGCACAGGGGGAAGGAGTAAAATTAAGTTTGTTGCAGATATAGGACACGAATCACACACACGCACACACACCCTTGCCCCTCTCTCACCTGGTGACACACACTGAGGCCTTTTCTAAAACTGTGCAACTCTTACAAGGACAATACAAGTGCTTAGAAGGAACTTAGGCTCTTAATTTAACCGAAACATAGCAAAATGAGTGTGAAATGAAAACACAACACTGCAGTCAAATGCGATGAAAACATTGTCCCTTCCTCGTTGTTCTTTCTGACAATGCAGACCATGTCACCAATTAGAAGGGATTGTGATGAGAGTCGGTGTTTGAAGAGCGGGAGACTGATTCCTGCCACAGAGACGCCGCTAAGCCTTTTACAGTCAGCATATCAAGGCAGGAAGGATGGCAAACTAGGAGAGAACACGTTTACTTTTCCTGAAAAGTGCCCCGCCATTTCCCAACTGCTCAGAATCAAAAGCTCAGGAACATGTGAGCCAAACGGAGGGGGAAGAAGAAGAAACAGAGGAGAAGACGAAGCACATAGATTTTCAGAGAGAGAGAGGGGGGGATGCAGGCAGATGGCAGATGAAAATTCGCTACGGGAACATCTTTGCAGCTGATGTGTTGCGTAGTAACACACTGCTTTCCGCCTCGTAGAAAACACATTCATTAGGCCGCGTTCCTTTATTTTTAAAGCAGGCGTTCTCATCAAAAACAGAAACTAATGGAGGAGGGAAGGTCAGAGTACGCTAGCGGAGAACAATGAGTTCTGTGGCATGTTTGAAATATTCCATCCACCTACCGTCTCTCGCAACAAGAGATCTTATCCAAACTCACCTGCTGTGTTGTTGTTAATGCGTGCTTGCTCTGTCTTTATTAAATTCGGTCCGTTGGTCTTGTAAAGTCTTGTAAGATGTTGTTTGTTGTCAGCTCGCGCCGTATAAATTAACTGAATTACATATTAATTGAACTCATCATCACTTTTATAGCTGGCTTAAATTGCAGTTGAAATGAGTTTTATGACGTTTCCTCCTTTAACGGCTCTATCCGTCATCAAGCTGTGTGTGGTTGCTGGCCACCAGTTCCAAGTACAGAAATATCCTTGACAATTAAAACTGCTGCGTGACTTAGAGACTGCTAATAAAGCAAAACTATCACATTATTTATCATTTCTTTTTGGAGATTTGTACTAAAAGGGATACTGTTCTCTTCATTTTCACACTTTAATCTTTTTTTTTTTTTGCTTCTTTTGGAATAATGCCTTCTACTCAGCTGGGAGGACCATGCTTCTCGTTTCAAGCACACTTGCTAATGCTGCCTGCCTCTTTTCTGTATCCTTCATCTTTACTGTCTCTTATCAGCTACTCCAGAAAGTAAGAATGATGCTCTAATTTGTCCATAAGACTTACCTCCTAAGACATAAAATCGCTGTTGTTTACGTCTTCGAAAGGTTTCAAAAGACAGCTACTTGTCTCAGAAGTCCTTTGATCGTGTTCTCTTCACTGCATCTGGGATCCCTCCAGTGTCCTGCAGATATTGCCAGACAATAAATACTTTCCTCCAGTGCATGACTTATGCAATCTGCACTTGCATGCTCCATTTCTCCCCTCAGAGCCTATACATGTGAGGGTGTCCGATCTCAAGCTAGTATTCTTGGAAATTTTTCAGCTCACTTGATCATTAACAGTCCGCATCATTACTCAGGCCAGTGTTATCCCTCAGATCCAACGTGTTTCTGCAACACTGTAGTTTCCTTAATGGCGCAGAAGGAAATGAACACATCAGTTCTCTCTTCATGTCTTCTGGTCAGATCTTCGTCAAATTCAGGAGAGACAGTGAGCCGGTGAAGAAGTTTTCAGATTTATGTGCTCTGTGTCTCTCCTAGACTTCAGTAACTCCTCATCCATCTTTTTGCCCTACCCGCCTCTATGGCACCCTTTCAAGTAAGAGCAGAGGAATTAAAGCTTAGTGGGAGGGCTCTTTAGTCCCAGAATAAGCTGCACATACACATAAGTCTCTCTCGGACCACTGAAAGCACATAGTTTTGCCTGTAGCCATGGATGTTCCCTTAAGAGAAGTGGCGGAGATAAAAATGAGCAGAGTGCAGCTTGGAGGAAAGGCTCGGCGCTCTTTTGTCCGCCTCCCATCCTTCGCTTGCACCAATATTCCTCTGATAGCTGCAGGGAACTTTAGGGTAACACATGGACTCTCTCACAAAATGCACACACACCGATCTCTCGTGGACCCGCTCCCTTTTTTGAGGAATGCTCATTCCTGTTAATGGCTGCTTTCTTTAAGTTATGCAATGAAACCTTCTGCCAAATTTGTACTTAAGGTTGTACTTTTGCAGCTGACCCTGGAAAACAAAGTAGAAATGCGGTGGTAAAACATGGCAGACACATTGTGCTGCAATTACAGAGTAATTATCACTGCTGTGCACTTAGTCTGCTGCGGCTGACCTAATCTGGCATTTTAATCAGGATGAAAGACACAGAGTTGAACCGAGCTTGTTTCCTCGCTGGTGCCGCTGAGGGGATGGTGCTTCCAACCACTGCATGGGATCTCACATGTTATTTTGGCTTGTGCGGACACATGCTGGATGTGGCCTGTAGCCAGATCCAAAGTGTGCATGTGTGAGTGTGTGTGTGTGGGATCAGGGTATAGCTCAGTCCTCCTCGCTAACCCACTCATGCACAAAACACTGTCACATTGGGTGCAGCAGAGCAAGCAGAGCAAACTCTGTGTGGTTGCCCCAGTGATCGGAAGCAGGGACATGAAACATGTTCCTGGTGCATTTGTGTGAGTGTGTGTGTTTCGCGACATGAGTTGATGAAAAAAAAAAAAAAAAAAAAACATTTATTACTCAGAAATGTTATTTTAATTATTTTTTTTAAACTTAAATTTAATGGACATTGGAATAAGGCTGGAATCCAGCTAATCTAATAATTAAATGCGTTGCTGACGGCTGGAACCTGAGGCAAACCCTCCTGGCCTCTTTCAGAGTATTTGAGAAGATGAGGCGGACAACCCCTCGGCCAGGCTGGACCCTCCTGGCTGCTTTGGAGAACTTGGAAAGCTGAGACCCTTCCGGCCCTGTTGCATAACTGTGCAGCTTGAAGTGGACACTGAAAGCCCCTTGGAGAACACAAGAACATGAGGAAGATCAGGTCTGATTCTCACAGCATGAACTGACAGCGAAACCCTGCGACTACAAAACGCTGCAGGAGAAGATGAAGTTCTGTCCTTCCAGTGGCGCCAAAACTTTTAAAAGCATGTTTTGCAAGGTGGGTTTGCTTCTCACTGAGTAATTGAAGGCTGAATTTCTCTGGTTTTAATTACCAGGAGAGACGATGTAGGGAAGAGATTACTTTTACTTTGACATTCATGATGATCTTTCAGCTTGAGTCAAAGCAGGGCGCAATTTGACACAGGACTCTACAAGAACCAAAGTTAAAACAACACAGTGTTTTTAAATTGCTACGTGAACGTTAAAGATAATCTGTTTTAATGCGATAAAGGATCGTATTCTGTTAAATTGTAAGTAAGCATGTTGAGCAGGAAGTTGATGTGTTTGGTTATTCTGTCCATTTCCCTGCACTGCGGCAGAGGCAGATGATCTGGTGTTGGTGTGTCTGTAAGCAACAGAGAGAGAGAGAGACACAGACGGGGCGCTTGCTGCAAGATCTGACACCTCATCACACCTCATCAGTAATCAAAGATTAGCACATAACTGCGCAGATGGCTGTGCGTGGATAATGTGTGCAGATTATGTTTTTGTGCCGTTAACAGTTTTTTTTTTGTCTCCATGTGTACAAACAGGAAATCTAGAGTGACAGGTTACAGCTGAGCAACATTTGGAGACCCAGAACATGATCGTCACACAGCCGCACTGGAAGCTGTCAGTCCTTTTTGCAGCCCAAACCTGCAGTGCAACTTTTCCATCTTAGTGTGAAGCTGTTGATTCTGTTGGATATATATTGTGACGCCCTGTTTGTGCATCTTTTCTTCTTCTTCTTCTTTATAGTACTTTTTTGAAACTTTATTTAAATATCCAGATTTGGGAATGAACGCTACAGTTGTGGACTTGTTATCTGATAAAATGAAATAGAGTGGAGTTGGGATTAATCCATCCCCACAAATCCTGACTTTTTGACTTCAAGGTGGCCGTGGATGGCGAAGCGATAACGCAGCGGCAGGAGAGGTGCTTAAAGAAGACTGAACTATGTCCTGACACCACTTTTCCTCAGCCGAGCCCTCCAGGTACAAACTGCAGCTGAGTGGGTAACTACACTCTCAGCGCCAGTCCAGATGTTGGCCTAATTTACAAAGGCGAGTAGCGTATGTGGCCCAGTTGTGTGTCCTCGTGGCCACTGTTTGTGTATGCATGCGTGGATGTCAACAATGCCAACATCTACAGAAATAGTTCTACATTTCCCCAACGGTAAGCTCTGGAGACCTTTTTGAACCTCGCTTCCTGCTCACTTTGTCTAGACAAAAGAGAAAATATTCGTCAGCTACTCTAAGGTTTTAGTTAATGCTCCGTCTGTGAACATGTCCGGGTTTCTATGTGTGATTATTTTTCTACCGCCATTTTTCTGATTTATGAAGATCAACACATACCTTCGTCCATCCGTCAACTATTTACCAGCTTTTATTTCAGTTAACTGTGGGGATTTTCTGCTCACATTTAACAAAAACATCTAAGATTGGAACATACCGTCAGTTTAAAACATGTTTGTACATAAATGTGGGCTTCATGCGAAGAATGTTTAAAAATGGCTTGAAGGTTATTTTCAAACCTTTCAGCCCACAAGTCATATTTCACATTACTTGAATGTGGAATATGACTCCATAGAATATATTTTACTTTTCAATCAACATTTTCCAAGGGAATGAATAATTTCAGGCTTGGTTGTAAACGAGGAAGAGACCACAGAAATATTATTCTGCAAATAATATTTTATGATTGACAATTTTTTTAACTTTGGAGATGCTACGAGATGCACTTCTGCATTTTTACTAATTACTAATATCGTTTTTATTTTCTTTTATGAAAGCTAAATATTTTGGTCACATGGACAAATTATGAATTCTTATCCCTTTAATTAACAAAATTAAAAAGAAAATCTTAACTAAAACTAAAAACAGTGTCTGCACAATAGGCAAGTCTTATTTTGGAGGATTAACCTAAAATCTTAATAAACCTCAAACGTGAATGATTAGGAAATTAAAAGTGAGATTTTCGCTTTATTAATTGAATATCTACATACTCACGCACAGTTATTGGGCAACTAACTACCGAGCCAACAAGTTTCTGTTACGCATCACTGCTATGTGAATGTCAGAAACAGACCTTTGGGTAAGTTAAAAGGTCATTTTGGACATGTGCAAATGTGTGCATTTGCAGAAAACCAGTTGGATTGAAAACAGCGAACGAGACCCATCTGCCCGTCACCTCCCTGCACCGTCTCACTGCAGCGAGCATAGACATGCGCTGGTTGGCCTGCTGGCACCACAGCTGTATTCACGTGGCAACCGGCCAGTCTTATTACACATCTGCAGCATGGCGGATGTGAAGCGTTTGAAGGCAGACAAGTGATGCAGTCCTTTGAAATACGGATCTGTCTAAACAGTCACGAGTACTTTTTACTCTCATCTTTCTTAGTAGTGTTATCAAAAAAAAAAAAAAAGAAAAAGGTCAATCATGAATCTGTGATTAAAGCTCCTTGAACAGCAGCTATGATCTGATATCACGGTTGACGTAATGGAAAGTGACACTAATCCCCTCATGCATGCTCATTTAAATTTGCTTTAAAATCAGACAAGGTCCTCTCACATGTTTGATTATTTATAAAGACTAAGAGTGATAAAGACAAGCAGCTGCCTCACTGCAGTGAATTTAATTTACCTGAATTTATTTTAAAAAAAGAGGCAAACATGTTCCAGGACAAGCTTTATTTAACACAGCGGTAAACGCAAACAAAAATAACAAAAAAAGGAAGGATTTCAAAAACAGATTTTAAACAAATGTACATGTCACTGAAAAAAAAAAAAAAAGGCAAAAATAGCCACCAAATAAATACCAACATCAGGAACAATAATTTCATAACTATAAAACAAGAGACAGTATATATAACCATACAATAGGACATGCGTAGAAGTTTGATTGCACCATTTGTACCACATTGACTACAACACAAAGGCTGCATAATAACAGACATGGTCACTGAGCCGCCTGAACAACCCGTCATAGAAAGGCTTTGCGTCAGGCAAAAAATATCAGCCAATACTTAATTTTTTTTTTTTCTTCTTTTATTTGAAAGCTTGGTCATAAACTGTTAAATAATGGTATAGTAATAGATGTGGCGGTGTCTGCCTATTGACTGCAATGATCCGTCTACGTAACAGAGAGCCGCAGTCTGAACTGTAGCCGGGCCTTGAATGTTGGAAGCCTTTGTGGAAACGACGGCTTCAAGCTCTCCTAAGCCCGAGGGGGAAAATCCACAGCACCTTTAAGACACAACAGCCATGTCTGGAAGATATTTCCAAGATAACGAGAACTCGCATCATGCGTTAAATAGTGAAAAATACACATAAAAGAAGAATGGAAAAATAGCTTTCTTTGGACAGGGCCAGCCTGTGCAGTTTGATTACTTGTTCTCCTCAGTCCCACTTTATGTTATATATATTTTTTTGTCTTTAACACACTAGCCCTTAATTAAAAATTGTTCACTTTTGAAGTTAATCTCTAATTTGAAAAGTGTGTAATTGCCAACTTGCTCAAGAAACAGTTATAGAGCCTTGCAAAAGCATTCATAGCCATTCAGCCTTTTTTTCCCCCCATTTTGACAAATACAGTATTTCATATGATAGACCAACGCAGAGTAGCGCAATAATGTGAAGTGGAAAGGATGAAAGGATCATTTTTATTTTAAAATCTGAAAAAGGTCACCAGCCGATGGGTTAAATGTCATTTACTCTTACATCCAGTTTAAACAACAACCCTCAGAAATAATCTAATTGTCAAAAAAATAAAAAATAAAGTCCCATTATAACCAATTTAATCCCAGAATAAATCCAGCCGTTCTGTGAAGGCCTCATGGATTTGCTAGCAAACATAAAATTTAGAGTAAAGTTTGGTTATAAAACATGTCAAGATTTAAAACTGTGCCAGCGCACCATTTAATTTAGAGCAGAATAAACAAGAACTGCAACCAAGACATGAACGTCAGCAGAGCTACAGATGAAACCTGCTCCGTTCATATTGATTTGGATGTAAATTACTCTCTATTGGCAGATCGAGCAAACGTGGAGAGGAACATACTCTGGTAAAACAGGATGCTAATTTAACCATTATCTGTGGCTAACTAAACCAACGCTGCACATCACCATGAACGCATCATCTCCATGGTGAAACAGAGAGGAGGCAGCACAGAGCGTGCAGCACAGAGATGAAAGATCTAAGATCAGGGAACAGGTTCATCCTCAAGCAGGACAGTAACCTTGCACATATTGCCAGAGGTCACAGATTGGAACTGGCCAAAGAACTTTGCACTGAATACGAAAAAAAGGTTTGGGGATATCAATACTTCTGCAAGACGCTGCAGTTCCTATGTCATCAAAAAACTATTTAAACTAAGGTACATTTTCAGCTAACAGAAGCATGTTCCCTTCTTCCTTTTTTTCCCCCCGCCCCCTTATTTGTTTTCATCACCGGTTCTTCCAAAAAAAAAAAAACCAGCGACTGCACAGAAGAACGGACAGACATGAGCTCAGCAGCCGGTTTGTACAGCAGAAATGGTTCCAATCAATGATATGTCCGTCTACCGACCACTTGGAGCACGACAGTTATCACGAAGCTGCATCTTTTATTGCCACACTTTGTATCACAAGCACTTCAATCGTTATTGCTTTACGGTCAGAAGCGCAGGACAGACACATAACCAAGAAGCCAAAGATTTAAGCCGATGACGAACAGCGTTCGATTTTTGCTCCGTCGTCGTTCTCGCCAGCAGTGAGCGACGCTTGTTCAAGGTCAAGAGATTCAAGTGTCCGCAAAACGTAAGCTATAATTTGTCTTGGAAGAATAGAGTTGCATTTGGAGTGCTACATTAGGTCAATGCAAATCCACAGGCTGGGAACGTTAAATAAAAAGGCATTATTTTTCAAACTGCAAACAGTTTAAAAAAAAAAAAAAAAAAACTATCATTGCAATGCTACAACTCTTTTCTGAAGAATATTTGATGAAAGAAAGCATATTTTTAGCATAAATTGTCAATCTGACCCCAATGGCGGAGATCTTGCATTTTAAAATCTGCCTTGAACCCTTGAAGCAGTGAAGCCTCGTCAATCAGACCCACACGGGTTGAAGCTTGCGAGTTTATGACGCCGATTTCAACAAAAGCCTCTTTGCCTTTCCATTTCTGATGCGTTAGCAGAAGTAGGGGCTCCTGCAGTGAATGGAGCCCATTTCAAGCCTCCACACATTTTTTCCCGGTCTTACGTCTGCTGCTATTTTTTCCAACTACAGAGCCTCGCCAGCCTTTGCTACTTGCTCTGGTGGAGCCACTGAGGCCAGTGGCGATATGTCTGTGGATTCTGTCTCTGTTCTCCCTCTAGATAATGCTCTTTCACCAGACAAGGGTGAAACGGGTGACACCTCACACACCAGACTTGGGGAGGGATTTTTGCTAATTCCCCAACAGTTTCATGCTAGATTTATTTAAGTACTTAGAAAAATATCTATTCGGTTTTTCTGAGAGGCATTTACGCAACAAGGTTTGAAAATCGCACACTTCCATATCGGATTAAATCAAGACGTGCCTGTAGATGCGTAAAATCAGACAGATGGAGCACTGTGGTAGTTTGTTTATAGGTGGGAAAATAAAGAAAGTTCAATGGACCCCAAACCTTTACCGTTTTAAGTTTTGTCTCAAAAGCGAAATAATAATACTAATAATAATTTAAAAAAAAAAGAAATTATGGATGTGCGCTCGAAGGTTCAGGAGAGAGCGGACAGCTGAGTGTCCGCCTCTTCTGAGGGTTTGTTTGGTTTTCGGGGGGGTGAGGGAAGGATTCAGCAGGAGAGCCCTGATAAAACCATCATGCCCACCCCCCTTCCCCGAGACCAAATAGGCTGGGGCTGGGAGTCGTCTACGAGGACCTGGAGCCCCTCCTGCCCTCCTTCACATCACAGAGCAGCTCTTGGTCTTTTCCTTCTTGAAGGAGGAGGAGAGCAGGTCCGACTTGCTGGGCAGGTGGAGGAGTCTTTTGGAGAGGCGGCGGGTGGGGCTGGACTTTGGGAGGGGCTGCAGCTTGTTGATGCAGGCCATCGCTGCGGTACGAAAGACGCTGTGGATGCTTTTCTCCGAGGTGAAGGCTGAGCACTCCAGATAAGCTTCAGCACCAAGCTGCTTGGCCATAGCAGAGCCCTGTAGCAAACGATGTCAGGATATATACTGAATTAGCATCTTGCACCAAGAAAATTTATTTCCCCCCCCTCCTGCATACAGTGCAGTGGAAAAGTATTTCCATCTAAAAAGTTTATTCTTTTTTTTTTGTGTGTTGCTGTCACACTTTAATATGTCAAAAATGTATCTGTTTTCTAACCAGTGAATAAACACAACATGCAGTTTTCAAAGAGAAAAGAAAACAACCCGAACCTCATGTCAAAAGTAAATCGCCCTCTTGTTAAAAACCAAGTCAACTGTGACGAAACCTTTTTTGTTTTGCACAGTTCCGATCAATTGATGAATGTCTCATCACACCCAAGTCAAAAGTGACAAGTTCTGGACAGTGCAGGCATCACTACATCTGCTGTGAAACTAACTCAGCATTTCAGGAAACGAACTGACAGTCAAATATGGTAGTGGTCGTGTGTCGGTGTGGATTACCTGCTGTAATTGACGGAACCAATCAGAAACTCATCTGACTTGTCAACAGAATGTCTGACTATCAGTTACTTTAAGCTTGAGAACATTTAGGTTATCCAGTAGGAGAATGAGCCACATCCACCTCAGACAGGGTACAAAAATAAACAGGCAAACAACAACAACTGAGGTTTAGGAGTGGCCTAGTCAAAGTAGGGACTTGAATGTGACTGAGATGGCCTGGGGTGGCCATTCATGCTCAAAACCCCTCAAAAATGACTAAACCGAAACATTTCTTCAAAGAGTGAGCCAAAATAATCTACTTACAAGTTGATGGCAGCACAAGCACTTTTTTAGTTTATCACACAGAGTCAGGTTGCTTTGAAAACTGCATTTAGTATTTACTCTCGGAGTCTTTCATTTTAAAATGTGTTTGATATTTGATATTTAAGTTTAAGTACGAGTTAACATTTCAAATTAGAGAGAACAATTACTCTAGAGAGGACAAAATGAAACAGTTTCATTTTAAAACGGGTTTGAAATTTAAGTACCACATTTTAAATTAGAGAGGACAAACACTTCTTCACGACCCTGTGTCGTAAAGCGACAGCCTAAAAGCTTAAGAAACTTCTAAAAAAAAAAAAAAAAAAAAAAGGCCTCAAAAATGAAAGCACATTCTAACATAGTTTATTCTGAAAACCATTTCCCACTCACAATCATGTCTCCTTGAGGTGGAATTAACATTGTTCAACCTCTCTTACTGGAAACTACAGGCATAAAACTAATTGCTTTCAAAATGACAAACATTAAAAGTTGTTTTGTTTTTCAAACAAATCCCTCCTCACTGGGATCATTTTAACAAACGTATAACTAGGTGGATGAGGATGATAACGACTATTACGCCTCGTCACTGATACCCAGAGCTTTATGACTGTATTTATAAAATACTTTGTGACAGGACAACTCATGAGTCAGCTGCCAGCTTTGAGCTCGCTCCCTTTACAAACAAAATGTTAATTGATCTGATGGGAGAAATGCTGCACTTGCGAGAGAATGCAAGCAGCAAAGGTTTCATTTAAAACATAGAACTAGTTGATCTCTTTTGAGATTAGGACTTGCACGCGTCTGAATTAGGTCACTTAAGTTGCTTTGCCAAAATAAATGAAAACCATAACATTTTAACTTGAAACAAATTGCGGTGTGACTAAGAATAGCCTTACTGAGGAATAAGCTTCTTGTGGTTCTCACCTGCTCGTAGGTAATTGGAGTCTGCTTTAGGTTGGACAGCTCCATGAGTGTGCACACATCGGTGCGGAGGTCTATCTTACAACCAATCAGCAAGATTCGAGTGCTTGGACAGAAGTCCAGGATTTCACTTTTCCACTGTGGACACAAACGTATAATTGTTAAGCTCTCTTTTTTTGAGAGTATTTAACAGAAGTTGATGATAAAAACAAGACATTACCTTTTTGAGGCTGCTGTCCATTGTGTCTGGGCGGCTGATGTCAAAGCACAACAAGACTGCGTCAGAGTCACTGTAGCACAGGGGCCTCACATTGTCATAGTATGGAGAACCTTAGAGAGCAGAGAGGCAAAAATACTATTAATGTGGTTAAAAGCAAGAATGAGCAATTTTTAAAGAGACACACTTCTCTTTAGATGTCCCCTAGTGTCACATGACCAAAGTATTTAGATATTAAACAGTCACATGACAATACCTGATGTTTTACATTTCATATTGTTAGATCCTGAACCCCTAATTAACTATTTGACTTTCATTAGTTATGAAACATTAAAACAAAAGGTCAATCTGACCAACATCCAGAAGATAGAAATAAATGTTTCCTACCAAAACAGATATTTTTATAGTCAATGAAAGGAGAATACAGTTGACAGAAAGCAGTTTCTGTGTGAAGAACAAATATCATCTGAAAAAAATGTTGGGTACAAAAGATCCAAAATGGCAAAAATTAAAAATTTGGCAGAACAATATGACCAGCACCCTTCTGGAAAACAAGAGCATTTATGACATGGTTGCCACTTGGCAAACAAATAAAATAAAATAACCGAAAGCATTTGACGATCTGGCTTCCAGGAGATTCAAACTGCAGCTTTTCTGTCTTTATTTTGTCTACATCTCGTTGTACTGCAGAGCTTACGCTCGCTTCTGTTTAAACAGGAACAAGTAAAGATTCATTTCACCTCTTTTTATAACATTCCTGCTCTACAGCAGCACTACTTTGTAGTTGACTTATTATCTATTGCATCGTTTCAGTTAAATCACTATACTTTATAGTCACCACAAGGGAGTGCAGCCGCCCCCATTCCAGTATAATGATTGGAGATATTTTCTTTCCATTACTCTCAATGTTGCTTTCTAACATGTATAGACGTTTGCCAGGTGAGCCAGTAATTTTTCTATAGCAAAAAATAAATAAAATAAAAATATAAGCATGCAGCAGGAGGGTTTATCTGTAACCACAATCGCTTCTTCTTGATTTGCGTCTCTTTTCTGTTCTTGAAGATGCTGTTTTCTTTGCCTCTGTCGCCTCTGCTGGTATTTCAGACGCAGGAGAAAGATGACAATCGGTCACCAAATCCTCATTGATCTTCCCTTGCACTAGATTATGCAAGTGGAACGGTGGGGTTTGGGGCAGGCAGACGCTCCCACTCATGCTCAGAATCCTTAAGTAATCCACCCCCCCACTCCAAAAAAAAAAAAAAAAATCCTATGCTCGGCAGCAGTACCTCCAGTCCCTCTGTTTCCACAGCAACAACCTCGGAATCCACCGTCTACATCAGCCATTCCTCCTCTTCCTCCTCCTCCCACCTCTCCATAAAGGCTTGCCCTTGCTGCCAGTCAATCACTTCAGACCAGAAAAAACCAACCCACCCTCTACTGTTGGGGACATTCCTTCTCTGCAATAGAGACTGAGACACACATCCAGTATATTTATACATAAAAAAAAAAGACCCCTGATTGCACACAGACTCACTATCTAATTTTGGCTCCATCCAGAGGTGAGCCCAATCCGCTATCTGATGACACAGAACCAGAGTTCTGCTCAGGGGGGATTAAAATGTTTACTTCAGTCTCCGCACGGATCCCAACGGGGATTCGGCGCTCCTTTTATAGCCGCAGATAAGGGAAGAAGCGTGAGTAATCACTCATTACATATTACACAACTATCCCGATTGTTTTCTGCGGAGGAACATCGGAAGAAAACGTACAAAAGCACATACAAACATGGATGAGTGCATGTGAAGCAGTTTCATGAATATTTAATGATCCTTCGCATTATCAAAAGGTTGGAAGTGAATTTGCCAGCTGCTGGGTGCTGTGAGTGGAATAATGACAAGCTGTGATGAAATTCCTGTCCTGAAGAAGAATGTGAACACGGTTGGAAAAGAACAAAAGAGCACGCTTTTGTTTCATTCTGATTCTGAGCTTTAAGAAATTAACGTGCTTTCATTGCTGTCATTTGAGGGTTTGTTATTTTCATTGTTTAGGCAAAATAAATGCTTACACATAAATCTCAAAACTTTTTTTTTTTTTAAAGTCAACCTCAAGCAAAGAAAGTAGTTTGTCTATACGTAAAAAGCCAGAAATCCTTGTTTTAGTGATTACACAAAAAATAAAAAAGTGTATTCTGGTTGAAGGAAAAAAAGTTTGGTCACATGGCCAAACTTTTTCTTCAAACAACGTTTTTTTTGGGGGGGTTTTCCCCATTGTGCAGCGTCTCAATGACATCAGTGGCTAAAGCTTTGGCCGGGTTCAGGAACCATTATTTAATTTTCAGCCAGTAATGTTTTTGGGCTATCGTCATGTTTCAACATCCAGTTCTGCTTCATCTCCAAATTTGTTTGTTTGTTTTTTTTTTTTACAGCTTGCCTCATATTTTTCCTCCAGCTCTCTTTGATACATGACATATTTCATAGGATTATGAGGTGACCAAATTCTGCTGCAGGAAAATATGCTAAAACCATGACACCTCCACCACCATGCTTGACATCACGCTTTTTGCCATTTGATGGATTCTGTTTGTGTAGACATGAGGAACATGTTAGCTTCATCTAGAAATTCCTGGAGGCACCTGGAGTGAAGGGGAGCAGGAAGCTCCCATGTGAGCCAACACAGAGGAGGGAGCATCCGCTCTCAGAGGATATTATTGCTTCTGTTGTGGGAATATGCAAAAGACATGAATCCCTTCCACGCGCTGCCACCCCCACCCGTATAGTCATCCTTTACTGCACATGACTGTAACAAAGATTAAACACTCAGCCTGGGACAAAAAAAAAGTTGCTGTGACTGCATTTTAACAAACACAATAACCATCAATAATATCCACTTAAACCAAGAGTCACAAATGGTCTGAGAGAAAGTTTGCATTCAATGTCTTAAATCAGCACACGTTTGAATCAGAACAATCAGCCACAGAGGACGGGAATGCGTTTCAGCGTTTCTTATCTGTCATGCAGGAGAGTCTACAGGGAGCTCTGAAGATCTCCTCCTCCAGGAAGAGGTTAGCTCACAGCCAGGAAACAGGATGTGATTCTGCATTAAACAACCCCTGATCTAAATGCAGCAATCAATAGAGGGCTGCACCACGGGGGCCCCTGAGAGCCCTTGCATCTAAAGCTGACAAATAAGTTATCCTGCCAGCATAGAGGGAGAGAGAGATAAAAGATTAAGTAGGATGTTCCAACCTCCCCATTTTAGATCTCTGCCGCTACAAACCGAGGGATGATTTGGACCGTCAGATCGATGCCCATGCAGCGATAAGCAAGGCCAAACGTTTCCTCTCCACTCCTTTCTTAACGACAGATGGAGAGTTTCTGAGGCATGAAACATGCGGAGTGAAGCTGACTAACTGGGGGATGGCAGATGAAGAAAAGATTGCAAGTCTTGTTGCTGAGATCAACTTCGCATGTGTTTAATGGTGCAGTGCCCAGGGCTCAAAACCTACGGAGGAGAGAGAGGTGGAGATGGGAGGGTGAGCTTTACGGGCTGGGAAGATGATTGTCGGAGCACACAGGTGGGGGAAGGGACTACCTCGTCTCCTCTGTGTGCATGAGTGACTGAGAGAGAGCTTGTGCGTTCAATCAAGTGAGCGACGGAGTCCACTTTCATCATTAGCACTCCTCGCTATCAGGATGCACGGGTCAGACAGATTAATGATCGAGGGATGGGATGACTCAGATCGGGGTTTTTTTGTGTTTTTTGGGTGGGGGAAGGTTTAAGTGCTGCTCCAGGCCCCAGCTCCATCACCCACACTCGGCCGACTGAAGCTGTGGCGCTCCTTCAGCTGACAAATACAGACATCAGTTTACAGTCGAAAGAAGAAACACGCAAAGCAGTTTTGTATCTGCCAGGATTTCTGTTTTTAGAGAGGGGAAATTATTTAGTTCCCGAAATGCTGTCAAAACTCAACTCATTCTGGATTATATAAAAAAAAAAAAATCCTTAAGCTGGGTTTACTGTTGGAATGACGGAAATAATGAAGACCGACCCACATTTTTTGACACTTTAGTTTCTTAATCCTCACACCGTATCCCAACCAACACCGTGAGACTCAGAACCTCTTTTGTCCCGACTGTGTTTTTAACTGAAAATCAACTATCAAAAAGGTTATAACTGAGAGCAAATGTCAATGTTACATCATAAAATAAATATCTGTGTTACGTCTATGATTTAGTCCAGCTTTACTGAGGACTTTCTTCTTTTAAATGTTGATATTTTTAACATCTACATCATAGCCCCCTCCAGGCCCACAATAGTATTACATCTCCTTTAGCTGCAATTCACACAGTAGTTTTTTTTTTTTTTTTTATCTAAAATTTCTGAGACTTGCACAACTCTGGATATTTTTGACATAGCCTGAGTCACAGAAGAATTACATGAGCTGCTTCAAGGTGATGAGAAGAGCAAGAGATGCGCAGAGAAATCAGAACCGTCAGATCACTCTTAGGGGATGAGACGGCTCTAACATGTTTGAAAAAAGAAACCCTTTTTCAGGTGAGTGAACACATTCACTACTTCAAAGTGAAACCAGGTTGTGCTCTCCACAAAACTTGTAAGAGGGCAAGTTGTTACTGACAGAAGTAAAGTAGCCATTTTCAGCATCTGATGCATTTCCAAATAAAGCAACAGAAAACTGTTGTCTTTTTTTCCTGACATACTAATTTAAACCGACCAATGAGAGGAATCGTCTTCACGATGTCAGGCTGAGGACAGAAGCTAAAACAAAATGTTGTACTGTAATGTAGCAATATTAAGTATTACTAAAATGCAACGTAATTTTTATTCAGCTATTTGCAAAAACATAGATATATATATATATATAATAAATTAAAAAACAGCTATTTTATGTTCTCTAAATAAACTGTCAGATGTTTCTAAAGAGGGGGATGTCTTGATTGGGACCCCTGTGGTCTTATATGGGTCTTTTTTCACAATAAGGTTTTATATGGTCTGTGGCAGGGGTCACACCCACCTTTAATGGCTGGCACAAGCTTTACACCGAGTTTAAGGTGGATTGGGAGGCAGCAGATGGACTGAGCCTCTGAATCAAAAAAGGTCACCTTAGCCAAAGGGATTTGATCAGGTTGCTGCTGGGTGTCCATCCTTAGGAGATTTCCCAGGCTCATCCCATTTAAAGGAGACTCAGAACAACAAACCAAAAGGATCATATTATCCCCTCTGGCCTGGGAACACCTCAGGATCATCCAAAAGGAGCTGGGAATTGTGAACATGACAATCAGATGACACTGAACAGATGAGTGAAGCTCTAAAGAAGATATGACACCACAAGCTGAGCAGTAAACCTGGAAATGTTCTGTTCAGACAATAATATGTGCTCTCGTTTTGAGTTAAACCGGAAATAATAGTAGCTAAATCGATGGCATCAATCACAATACAGTACGCAATTAGATTACAATAAATTCTCCCAAACTCAAAGCCCTAATCAGCAAGATCACTGATCCTGAAACAAAATAGTTACCCACAGCAACAATAATGAGATTTGTTATTAAGTATTCATGAGTTACGGCCAGTGGACAGTGTTTGCGTTCCCCCTCCTCCTCTCTCCGCCCTGTACGTCCGATCAGATCAGCCTGATTAAAACCGGAGGATTGATTTTAGCCTGTAAATCCATGGCGGAGCTGAGGGAAGGAGCTGCCTGCCGTGTGGAGCCGGTGATGAGGTCGGTCTAATCGATGAGGGGGAGCTGGGATAATGAGGAGACGCTCTCACCGTGGACGGGCCACAGCAGCACAACTCCGCGCAGTTAGAGGATATTACAGTTAAAAAAAAAAAACAGAGACTAACGCATATTGCTTTAGTCTGTCATCCATCGTCAGGAGTCAGAAGTGACTGGCGTTCTGATCTCAGTGGAACACAAAAGATGTGTACAGAGGCGAATGATTTGTATTAGATTACCATCCATCCATCATACCAGATGACCTGGACATGGACAGGTCTTGTTAAGGTTACATTGTGTTCATTTGTTAAAGGTATTAATGAGATTCTATCCTGGAATGTGCAGGTTTGGATAATTTGGGAAAAAAAAGATGGCACCCTATGGAAAAATGTTTGAGTTTTCAGACTTGACCGTATTCTCTAAAATCTAAAGTTTCACATTTATTAATATTTTATTTACGCAATTTGTCCATTTATTTTATTGCGAACCGAGTTAAACATTTTAGACTTCAATATGTACATTTATGATTTAATGACAGAGAAACTCAAAGCTCAATACACTCTCCAAAACAAAAAGAAAAAAACCAAACCAATTTCACAGCCTTTTCTGATTCAAGACAACCAGACATTTTGTTTTTAGACCAGTCAGGTTTAGATGATGCCACCAAAACATAAAAAATGGTATTGCAGAAAAAAAAAAATGCTGAAAATTAAAAGACAGAAAATGGTGCATTACAGAACCGCTTTAGTCCTAATTTAACAAGTCTGAGACTGAAAAAAGTGCTTTAAATTGATCCAGGATTTTTTTAAACCTATAAATAGTACTATCTGACAACTATAAAAGCTTTGAGAGTATCTTGCGTTGCAATTCTGGATGCGTTTATGCATGTTTGGGTCAGTTATGTCCACTGGGTCCTATTCAGAGTCTTAATCCCCTGCATGTTGCCGTTTGAGTGGGTGACCCGAGCAGCATATGGAGGGAAAATGCAGGTCACCACATTTTCTCCACTCCCTCCTCTCTGTCTGCTCTAGAAAACCTTTCTGCTCAATAGGAAACCACTCTGCAGCCACATCATCCCCGGGCAGCAGGCCCACTCCCACTGGCCAGACCAAAGGTCCACAGTCTGGGATTAAAAGGTGGCATTTGGTCTGGGGCAGGAATTAGATTGCTCTAGACCAATTACATTTTTATCCATTTATTTTCTGTTCACTCTGCGAGAGAGTGAAAACAGCAGCTCGTGCATGTGGGTCCGTTATATAAAGGATTTGTCCTCCGCCGGGGCACACGACAAGCGAAGGCGCACGTAAACACACTTGCAGCCGTGGGATTTGCTCCGTCATGCTGACCCAGTAACTCTGGCGAAGTGAGCGACGAGCACCGAGCAGAGAAAGTGCAGAGCGGTGAGCAGAAGGGGAGTCTGACTCCAACAGGTGCCGCAGACCCATGTTGGCAGGATTCAGGTCAACACAACTCCAGGGATATCTACAAAGACACATTGACCCTCTTTTTCAAGCTTGTGGTGTAAGCGAACACATGATGCCCAAAGTCTCCATAGAAAGCAAGCGAACCGGAATAATAAGTGTTTTTTTTCCCCCATTCTGTACATGAAAAGTATTTGCAAATGTGTCGCTCCTTCACCAAGCCACAAAGAACAAGAGGTCAATGAGGCAAAGCACGAAGCATGGCAAAAGTATTCAGGCCCCCCTTCACTTTTTTCCTCACATTTCTTCATTATACGAACAAAAACGTCAGGGCTTCAATGCATTTCTTGGAATTGTGCGACACTGCAACACAAACCAGTGAATGCTCATGGTTTGGAATAAAGATTTCAGGATTTATTTTTTTTTTTTTTCTAAATAGAAATCTT
Organism: Poeciliopsis turrubarensis; assembly: GCA_010277015.1. Lineage (NCBI taxonomy): Eukaryota > Metazoa > Chordata > Actinopteri > Cyprinodontiformes > Poeciliidae > Poeciliopsis > Poeciliopsis turrubarensis. Next base: position 1,223,262 of record VMRN01000044.1, on the reverse strand, counting down.
AAAATTTTTGGCTCATGTTTGTATTCAGCATCTCCAGTATTAACACGGTGCTGCAGCGAGACTTTGTGGGTATATTCAGCTGAAAGCTTTCTCTTATTTAGCAATGATCATTAGCTCTGGCTGAATAACTTCAAGCAATGCTTCCTCCCAGGTTAAAAGTTCCTGTACTTTGGTGCTTCCGCAAAAAAACAAAGTAAAACTTACAGCAAAGTGGGGGCACGAGTCCTCCAATAACCTTCTGCGAGTTTAAGGGGGGGATTTAATGAAAAAACAAAACAAGAAAAATCTCAAGTTTTGCAAAAACAACAACAACAAAAAAAAACGCTATCTGGGGAAAAAAGAAGAGGAATAAAAACAGATTGCCCAGTCTAACCCCATCTTCCATTCTCACCATAGTGAAAGAAAGCAACCTCGGTACGAGTATAGTGTATTCGGGATGATGTGCAGCATTTTGCCACACACATCACTGAGCACGTCGTCAGACCAGAGCTCTGTCTTCCTCTCCCTACTTGCTGCGTCTCCTTGCCACTATTTCGTAAAGGCCGGCCAGAAATGCTATGTCCAACTAACAGCTGTTCTGTCATCAGAATAATTGGACAAATATGTCTTTAAGTGCCTCCACTAGATTTTATTTAGGTGTATTCAATTAAAGGGGGTAAGGGCTGAATACCTATGTGCAAAAGACTTTTTTTTAGATTTTTATTCACCTGGAGTGAACGCTTAGGCGAGGAACTGCATCTCGCAGCGTACAACTCTGATAAGGACACTTGTTAACCTTCCTCATCGCTCCAAATGTCTGTCCAGAGGTATTGTGGGCCAAAGAAGCTCGTTAAACGCGTCGCCCTGTTGCGCATCCCTCCGCGCTGCAGGCAGAGCTCACGGTCTCAGTGCACGTGGGAGAAGGCGATCAGTTACCTGAGGTGTCCCACAGACTCAGCTCCACCCGCTGCTCCTCCAGCTCCAGGCAGGCTGTGTAGTTTTCAAACACCGTGGGCACGTAGGTCTAGGGGAGTAATTAGCAACAGGATGCAATTAGCAGGAAGGTGTCAGTCACTCAGTTACACACAGTGGAAGTTCATTTAGTGCAACTCACATGAGGAGGGAGAAAAACAACAATGAAAACATTTCCTTTTGCTTTGATCAGTCGCTAGGGTGCAATTGGATACATACATATATATATATATATATATATATAAATATATATATATATATATGCTTTCTTTTTATTGGGATAAATAGCTCATAAAAAGAGGGACTGTAATAATCTCCATTCGGATTACAATATAAAGCCTGTGCAAAGTGCATAATGAGCCAGTGAGTACTGAACAAACCAAAATAGCCAAATGCCAGTAAAAGCGCATGCAGCCGCGCACTCGGTTTTTATTGCCTCTCTCCCGTTTTTTCTGCTTTTCGTTCGTATTTCGCAACACTTTGATGTTTCACTCAATCATAAAGTAGCTTCTTGCGGACGAATCTCCCAGTCGTGTGTTTTTTGTTTGTTTGTTTGTTTTGTTTTTTAAACACAGTTATGGGTCACATTGCATACCTCCGGGTAGCAGTCCTTCGCCAGCACTTGCAGCATCGCCGTTTTTCCGCATTGAACGTCTCCCACAAGAACCAGTTTACATCTCACCACCAGCGGTTGCGTATTTCTCCTTTCCTTCATGATGACGAGCACGCTACAGAGTTTCCTCCAGGGGGGAGTGGAGGGAGAAATAAAAAAAATAATAATAATTATAAAAAAAAAAAAAATGCCGTAGACAAAATCAAATAATAATAATAAGAAAAAAAAAAAAAAAAAAAAAAAGCAATAGCACAGCTCAGATACAGTCCCAGTGAGATAAAGCGTCCCAGTTTCTGTCTGTCTGTTGGAGGATGCCCGCAGTTGATCTGATTGAATTTGCCACTGCGGCTCTTTATACGGGCGAGCAGCAGCCAATAGGAGCTCGAGTTTCACCGCGCGCACAAATAATACGAGGGGGAATACAAACACAGGGATCATCAATCTATTTATTTATTCTTTTTTTATTTTTTTATTTTTATGTATGAAGAATTTTCTTCGGGAATTTCACCCCAGAGCTTCATTAGCCATTCTTTGTACACTGTAAAAATGAATTTTGGATCGCATTGAATTTCAGTCATTAAAACCTATTTCAAAGCTAATCAAATATAATTGTGAACGTGAACGCAGGGTGCAATAATGTTTTGATCATCCAAAACAGACGTTCGCCGTCCGTCTGAAGAAGCAATGAGGAAAATGTGAAACGCCCGCAGCGAACAGGCTGAAAGGAGAGAAGAAAGAAACTAATAGAAACACAATAGAAACTGCCTATCTAAAGAAACTAGATTCAAATACACAAATGACAGATGAGAATAAACTAAACAGACAAAGGAATAAACAAATTAACAAAACTAAATAAATAAATAAATAAGATTGTACCCAAAGTTCAAATACACATAGGTCATAACATGAAGTGGCAAAAATGTGCTTTAGTATTTACCCAACTCTTTCCCAGACCAACTAATGTGGATTTATAAGTGAAGGCGCCAAGATGCATATAATGATTCAACAGAGCTTTATTTCAAAAACACCCACAACTCTCTTTCATACATAATTTGATCATCGCCAAGTGACATACTCTATTAATTTGAACTGTTTTGACAGAAATACCTTCCTTCTCGTGCTGTAATATTTCTTTAATTTGAATTGAATGCTGTCCTGGGAATAATGTCAGGTGAAAATTGTTTTGATAAACGTCATGATGAACTCATGATTGTCCTCTTTGAAAATAATGCATTTCAGGAAACATTAAGGAAATGATCATAATGCAGGCAAAACCATAATCGGTCACTTGACCCGTTCCGAACTGATCAGTTTAAATGACTTAACGGCTGGGTCGATTACCAATCAGCATAGGGAAAATTGGTTTAATTTCCTCTTCACCTCAAGACAGTCTTATTAAAAGCAGTAACATTCCCTCTGCAACATCTCTGTATTTTGGGCAGTATCAATGAAAATCAGTTGATTATTGGATTTAAAATAATCCCACGTAGTTTTAAAAATGGTTGGAAGTAGTTCCAGTGTGTTCTGTTGACCTCAGGTCCTCTCACACGCTATGAACTGAGATGGTGACTGTCATCACTGGGGAGCCGCTGGGTCAAAAAGCACTGGGTGGTGTGAGGCCCATCCTTTGATATCAGTCGGTGGTCATCAAACGTTTTCACACATGATGTAGTTCCACACCCTGGTTTTAATTGTGTTGAAACAATGAGATAGACTGAGAGATAAAATCAACTTGCTGCCCTCCCTGATGTCTGACGGTCCACCAGATCATTTACATACTGATGTCGGTGATAATTATTGGCGTTTTGTCCCAGTGGGAAGAAGCAATTTGCTTTTGTTTGCAAACAGCCCCTCCTTCTTCAGACCTCCAGTGCTAAAACCTGTTTCCTTTCCTGTTGTTGATCCTCAGACTGAGGGACGCTATGGATGATGCAGCAAATCATTGCCATCGGTACCCGCACCCGAGCTCCTTATTTTCTGGTTTTATTCAGAAAACCTCTCTTCTTCACTCTAAGAAGAGAAAGGAAAGCTTAAGCGTTTCTTGTTTGCCTCTCAGATTTTGCGACACACTGAAATAACCCAATATCAAATCGTAATTTAAGTCATTTTTATCAAAAAATCGTGACGGGTGGCGAATAGCAAACATTTAACTCCTTAGAGAGAGTTGGAAATGAAAAGAAGTGCAACCACTGAACTCTTTCTGACCCTTGTTTACTTACTGCGGCATAAATGCATGTGGGATCACCAGATCCCCTCTGATGGGGGCAGAGAGACAGGTGGCTGTGAATAATAATCAGGTATAAAGTGACACCTTCCAGAGTGACCTGGCCAGATTGCAGGTCCTTCATGGAGACACACAACGCTGCAAGGTCAGTTCTGAAATCTCCAATTAACCTAACAGGTTTTTTTTTTTTTTTTCATAAGCGAGAAAACCCGGTGCGGTCAGAACGCAGAAGCTCCAGAGAGAGACATGACTCAAGATTTGAAATTCAGAACTTGCTGTGAGCTTTCCAATCCGCCTCAAAAACATTTTCAGTGGAAATAAAGAAGTTCAGGGACATTGAATCCAGAATCTCTTTCAGTCATGATGTTTCATGACAGACTGAAAAATTAAAAGCTTTTTTTTTTTGTTTGTTTGTTTGTATGAGTGATGTTTTGTATTTATTCATGTTAACGTACTTTGAGGCGAAGACTTAACCCCCAACCTGAGGGAGCCGCCATCTTTATCCTGTTGAGAGCCACGGCCTCAGACTACCATCGACATTTAAAACCATGTTACATCAGGACAAGAGTCTGGCTTCACCCCACTTCGCTCTCCCGCCTTCACAACTGCACATGCGCGCCCTCTGCCGGTGGACATGTGAATCTCTTTAAATAAATGCACAGCAAGAAAGAATGTCATTGGAACGTTTTTTTTTTATTATTATTATTGACCGCCTCGTTCTCGCGTGGCGTTTACAGATACACACCAAGCACATTTCATCATCAGACAATGTCAGTCCTGTTGTCTGAAACCAGCAGCGTTGTTGGGGGCCACAGCTGGAGGTACATACGGCATACGTTGAGTGCATTTATTGCATCAAAACAAAAAGAGACAAAAAGCATCCATATAAACAATAGTAGTGCAATTATACCCCGCCCCAACCGAGGAGATATCTTGATAGTCTCAGCTTGTATCTCATCAGTACTAAACTTTGTATTGCATCCAGAATTTAGGTCAGTGAAATAAGTAATAGTAATAAAAACATTGTGCTTTGGATATGGAAAAAAAAAAAATTGTTTAGTTACAATAGAATCGTTCTGCAATACAACTCAAATAAAAAAACCAAACACAAACAAACAAGGATCTGGTTTATCTAAGGTTTTATCCTAAAAAGGTCCTGTGCTCTTGGTGTTTTGTCAGGTGGACTTTATTAAGCTCCAACCTGATCTATTAGAAGTGTATGTCAGTCTCAGTGGAAGACATCTCTGGTCCTGGATAAAAAGTGCATCATATTAAAAACAGAGGATATATCACAAATAAACGCATGCTTTCTGAGCTTGTATACTGTGAAAAACAAAACAAAACAAAGAGCAAAAGACTTTTTGTCAGTCAGAGTTAGCAACGTTTGCATGGAATTTAATACTAATCATTTACAGTATTTACAGCTTATCTTTTATAATGCATATGTAAGTGGTTATGTAGGTCATGTTGATTTGGCCATGTGAGGATGATCCTTGCAGCCCTTCTGATGCAACAGGAGTACAATATGCCATGCACATACAATAGGTTATTTACATGAGTTTAGATGAACGTTATTTCCTAATAATTTTGAAGCAGTTGTATTGAGATGGAAGTTCAGAGCCGTAAGGTGTCAAACAAACAAATGAGGCAAATTGGAGACAGACTGCACCACTGCATGGCTTGCAATTTCAGACTGAGATTCAGCTAAACATCTTCAGTTGTCACCATACTGTTTAAGATCTACCCTGTTTATTTCACATAAACATGTGAAAAATGCACAAAAGTCTCCCTTCAAGAACAGTTTTTCAGTCACAGTTATTGGACTTGCTTGAATAACAGGATAATTAATAATATTTGAAGATTATTGATTTATGTTAACGTACAAGTGCGCTGTACGTTAACAGTATTAAAGTGTTATTTCTTTGAGAGTTTAATTTAAAAATGATTGAAGATTAAGATACGATAAAATCTTGGAGATTTTTTTTTTTTTTTTATTTATTTTTATTATGTGTGAAGTCATAGTTAAATGTTCTCACATTATTTAAGAGGAGGATCAGAGTTTAAGTAAAAACAAACATTGTGGTCATTAATAGTAAAGACATAAGACTTAACTATAAATGCCCTTAAAGTCTGTCTTTAGCTACATTAATTTTGAAATGTAGCTAAAGGAGATTGCACTGCCTTGGATTTCTTGTCTGCAGAGCTGAAACTTTTCTCTTTGATGGGGATTTCTAAGGACAGATAGTCTTCTGGATTAATAGTAATCCACAGAACTGATATTATGATCTAAGTTTCAGACAAATTATTTGTCTTTAGTAAACACTATGCTGACTCTGAACTGGTCTAGACCTGGATTCTGATGCATTTTTATTCAGTCATATGGAGCTTGTATTTGAGGAATGTTGCAAGCAGTTTTGCCTCATATATCTGAGCCATAGAACGACTTTGACGACCCACGAGCCAAAATGCTTGGTCATGTGGCTCAGAGGCTGAAACAAGCAGTGAGGACGACAGCAATGGTCTTCAATGCAATTGGTGTGCATGAAAATATTTCCAGCAGCAGCAGAATGAGTTTGATGAAGACCGTAGCTGTGTGTTTTAAGTCTTCAAAAGTGCAAAGCTGAACTAAAAACACACAAGTTGCGACAAAGAGTCTGTTGCCGTCAACTGAAGAATGAAGACATGAACAAAGTTTGGAGCTCAGTAGGTATCGGCTGCAGGTTCTTCCTCAAAGACTCAGATTGGTATCAGGGACAAAAACGTCCTGACTGAAAATATTGACTTATGAATCAACATTGACAACATTGATCTTCACCGTTCAGTCCTAAATCCTATAAATGTCTTGTCACAATCAGATTTGGTTTTATACCTACTTAATTAATACAAGACAGCATGATCATCTTTATGAAAAGAAAAGATCATTCCTTTCTGCGCAAATCTTAAAGCTTAATGTCAGCAACAAATGACAATTTCATCAGTGGTTGAGCCAAATTGCATCCAGTACCACGACTGGCTACAGCTTCCCATGCATCGCTACACCATTTAATAAATAACTATCATTCGTGACTATCATTGTTACACAAACATCTTTACTTTTGGGGACGAACAATGTGACTAAGATCAGTGAATAATTTTATTTTGGATTTGAAACTAAATGTGACTGATTTTTGTCTGTTTTTATTAGTTAAAGATTAGTTGAAGAAAAAAGTTACAATCCTAGGGTTGGACTTCAACTGTCTGCACATTTTACTGTAAGGACTCTTTCCTCAACCAACACAACAGATTTAACTCACGCTCGCCAGCAGCGGCAACGACGTAGAAAATGTGTGCTATCAGTGTTTGTTATACATTATTTGCATAAAAGCTACATGTAGAGATATGCATTTGGTATACTGAGAGCAAATATGTGAGTAACAGATAGTAGTATAAACTGTTTTAGTACAAGAGCAGACAGAAAGAAGAATATTGCATAAACCAGGAGTGGAAAGTAAGAGGATAAAGGAAGACAAAAATCGCTATTTTTCCCCACGTGTCTCCATGCAAATGTGATACTGCGATGACTCTGACAGGAGCAAACGTACTTTTAAGGAAGGATTTTAGTTAAACATTTAAAATGGCAGCTCACTTAACGCTGCGGACACGGAAGACGTACATAATAGATTCTCTTTCACTCCTTGCACCCCCAAGGAAGCAAGGTGAATCAGACATTAAACCTTTAGAGCCCTGCACTGGAAACCTGGTGATGTGCTAGCAGCTTTTCTGTGCCACCGGTATCATGGACTAACATACCTCAGCCCCTTAGATGTGTGAGAGATGAATCAGCCTTTGTGTGCTTCACACAGCTACAGACACTCATGGGCTGGCTCATCTTTCATGGATAATAGGGATCTTTTTTTCTTGTTTTTTTTTTTAAACTGTCTGGATTGGAGAATGTACGACATGGGAGGGTTTGGTGGTAAGGAGTTGAACAGTGACTGCGCTGTTTCCCCGGTTTCTGTGAACCGGTGTTTTTGCAGCGGCAGAAAACGGCCCTGAGTTATCAGTTGACGTTGGGAGCAGGGATGTCTGGCCCCTGGGGCAGCAGTGAGGCTGCATTTGGGTGCATCTTCCTCCCTATGTGGAATATTTCTCCTCCTATCCCAGCTCACCGCACTTCTGCTCTTTCACCCTCTGCATGGACCCAGCTCTTCTCTCTGCTTCACATGTGGAGAAGGCGATGGCCGGCTTTGATGAGAGGAGGAACGCTGCTGCCCCCTGGTGGTCCCTGTTCTCCATGTCCTGACTGTTCTGACCCCAGCCGACAGCACAGGCTGCTGCTGCTGCAGAGAAGGAAACACACACAAATGTGTTTAGAGAAATTCTTTAATTTTTCTTCTAGCTTTGATGAGATGACTTCTGTCATTTGTCCTCATCTGCTTTTCACAAGTTTTTGTGAAGCAACGTTTTCAAAACTAAAAAGGTTGCTTCGGAATTTCTGAGGAGGAAAACAAATTACTTGATGACAAATCTTTTTAAGTAGGATTTTGTAGTGAGCCAATCAATATATAGTACCTTACATTCAGCGAATAAAGACCTTGACTGCAATAAGAAATCATAGGGATCCAGTTGCAAAGCAGTTTTCTGCCATCTTAAAGCCACTCCTGTCTTAAGTGTCAGGATCATGTTGTTTTGGGATTTTTCTGGGTTTATATTTTTGATCATTTGTTGCCTATGTTTGACTTTAGTTATTCTTTTTTTAATCAAATCAGACTCCATTCTGTCTTACTTTAAGTCACTCTGTTCTTAGTTATTTTAGTGAGACGATGTTTATAGTTTCTGTCTCCCTGGCTTCTCGTGTGTTTACCTCTGGATTTTTGTAAGTTGTCTTGAAACTATTAAAACTTATTTCATTATTTTTCTCCTGGATTCTGGCTTGCGTTTTGGTCGCCCACAAACACAATAACAGAAAGTTTCATTTCAATTAAACTGTTACTTTGCATCTGTTATAAATTTGTAGCCTGACAGTTTTTGTGCAGCACAAAACTTTATTCTGAATTTTGGACATTTATAGTGAAACCACTTTTCTTTCCCCATGAAGACAGATGTCCAATAATCTGGACACAGAACAAGGATTTCTAGCATCTTTTTCTGTTCCACACCTGTACCCAAGACACAACAACTTCCTTCCTCTTGAGCCTTTCTAGGATCCAATATGTCCCGTTTTCTGTGCCGTCAGAGAGAACATGCTCTTTTATGCAACACCTGGAGACATCCTCCACAAGCTTATTTTCTATGTTTTTAATCACAGCTGCCATCTTGACCAGCTATCAGATTTCTGATTGCAACTCCACAGGATCCTGTCTAAAAAAAAACCCATTTTGAATGAAGTTATAAATGATAAATAAATAACACATGGTTCAACTCACAAAACAAAAACAAAAAACATTCAAACAAACAAAAACATCATTTTCTGCTCACCTGCATCCGAGGCTGGGATCATTCTATCAACTCTTGAGTCTCTGAAAACTGTTTTGGGCAAAAAAGCAGAGAAGGCGAAGCTAATTAATGAAACTTCAATATAAGTTTAACATTTTAGTTGGCTGTGTGTTTGCACCTGCTGACTGGAGTTGGCTGAAGGTGGGGTGACCATATTTTGGTCCTGTAAGGGATTAACTGGGGCAGAACAAGGGAGATGTGTAGCTCGCCAATAAATTTCCAGGTACTCCGCGAGGTGGTCGCAGGCTTCTTCCAGCTGATTCTCGTCCAGGATCACGTCAAACATCTCCTGAAGGACCAAAAGCACAAAAAACACTTTCAGAACTCTCTTCACTTTCATTATCCGTGTCTTTTCTCTCATCAGACACTGAAACTAGTGACGGAAGCTAATCTGTTGGATTGCTCATGTACATTTTGCTGTTTGCTTATTAATGTGTGCTGGACCTTTTTAAATAAAACAGATGGACTTAGATTGAAATTAAAACAGAGGGACGTACAGGAGGACACTGAGCCAGCTTGTCCCCGGCCATCATCTGGACATTGAGGTGCTTGCTTTGGGACTTCCCTCGAGACTTTATCAGCCTCTGAAGTACCTGTAGGATGAATAAAAAACAATAGACAAAAAAGTAGACATTTTTTTTTTTTTAGAAACATTAGTCTCTCTCACTAAAACAATTCCTTCAGTTTATTTCCTCTCCTTTCCTTCCCTTGACATTTAGTCTGAAAATCTAGAAATATTTTGCTTGCAGAGCTGTGGTGTGAGTGAACCCCCACATATTCATAGGCTGTCTAAAACCGAGTAAAAGTAAAACAGTACAAGATTTCTTCAAGGAAACAATTTTTTATGGAAAAGATTGAACGACTGAAGTCTATATTAACAGATATGGTAAAAGAAACAAACAAAACTCATTTGATGTGATACTGGAAATGAAAGCCTGAACTATTTGACATGATAGAATAAAAGCAGCTTCCATGTTTAAACAGACTGGTTCGCGGAGGCCTTTTTGAAAAAAGACCATGAACCCGTTTTGATTGATCCTTTTTCAAAACACTGTACTTTGGGTGATGAAACTTTAACATAGACGATGATGGGAGCCAGAGATGTCTTGAGGAGCTGGGCTGGATGGTTGATGGTGTCTGCGTCCAGGACGACCAGCTGAAGAGACTTTGCCAACTCAAAGATCCTCTCGATCTCACTCTGGACTTCAGCTGAGAGCAAACCAGAAAAAAAAAAACATTTCCTGGAATCTATTTTTAACTCAAGAGTCAGTGGAAGTATCTATTCTTAGTGCTTATTGATCTTCATTCACCACCAAAAGATTGAAGGCAGCTTTTCTCGTTATTTACCCAGACTGGAGCGAGTGTTGGATCTCTCCATGATGGCCTTCTTGTTCAGCACCGAGCGCTTTGCCAGGGACAGATCGGCGGTCACCCGTGTAATAGTGATCCTGAGGAAGGAGCGTCTTATCACATCTTATCTACCGCTGTTCCATTTCAAAGGAGTGAAACTGTACTCTGAAGGAGCTAAAAATAATTCCCCATCATGCTGTATCCTACCCACCATGAAACGTGATAGGCAGAACACCACAATGAACTCAGACACAGTGTTTGTGCAGCAGAGACAGCCGCGCTCACCTGTCGACAAATCTGTGCTTTAGGAAGTCAAACAAGGCTTTCTGCATCATGTCAGTCACCTAAGTGAAACAAAGTGCAAAGAAGTCAGAAAACAATTGCTATAGCAACACAATGGAGACACAATTTATCACATCTTCATCTGGTTTGTAAGGCTTTGTTCTCTTTCTCATCACAGTCGAGTTCCAGATCATTAGACCCTGGTGCAAATATTGTTTTCACTGGACCATAAGTATATTCCTTGATTTTGTCTTTTCATTTTCAGGCTAGTAGACCTGCTCAAGAAAAAAATAACAACTGTCAATTAATGCGATTATTTCATGAAGTTGTGATAAATAGACCATTTGAGGCCTTGGGGCTGTTCTCAGTGGCATTTAGAAGAAGAAAAAATTACATTTAGCCCAAAACCAAAAACATCTCCCCAACTAAAATGTGTTGTAGTTGAAAATTGAAAGTAAGTTCACTTCAGCAATGAGTTTCACCGTCATTACCTTGAAACTCCACAAGCTTAAGCATTGATATGCTACGGATAATTAATGAACACTTCAACTAAAGGAGGGGCAACCCTAAAACTGTAGTTCTAAAAAAAAAAAAAAAATGTTTCAACATGACTTCATTCTGGATTTTTCTAAGGCGGCATCATCATGTTCGCACTGTCTAATTTCCAGCAGTTGGAGAAAATGGCTTTTAAATAACATTGCTCTTCCACTCTGACGCAGAGAAATAAAGTGACCACAAGAGGGGGTTCAGAGAGGAGTTAATGTGGAAGAGCGTCAAGGAGTGGCAGCATGCAATATGTACAAGTGAGACAAAGCCGAGAGAATGAGAACAAGAGGGAGAGGGAGAGGGAGCCAAGCTGGTGTTCACCACCGGAGGATCCCCGAAGCACATCGCGCCACTGCAATGCATAAATATTTCACACACATGCATGCAAACGCAGACGGCTTGGCATGCAGTGTGCGAGATCACAGCGGAGAGATCAGGGCAGGGAGAAAACACAGAGGCTTAGAAACACACCACTCGCCCTGCATTTCAACATACTGAAACACAGACTCGTTCCATGCTGAAGGATTCAGAGGAGAGACCGCGATGTTGTTTTCGGAGGTTTAATACACAGTGCGACTGTGATGCAATTTTCTAATATGAGCTGAGTTAGGATATATGAGGAGACATATTGGTTTAGCTGGTCCAAGAGGCAGCAGTCTGTGAAGAATGCGACTGCAATGTTTAGTACCGCTGTTCGTGGGATAATTCTGGAAAAACAACCAAAGAAAATATAAAAAAATCCCACTGGATCTGAAAATCCAGTCCATTTTTGACTGAAGCAACATTCCAAAAGACTGAGCGCCAACACAATCGGATGTGTCTGATACATTTCTAGGGTTAGAGTGACATTGGTGTTCTGCAGACGATTTTTGAACCTTTGCATTCATTTACATAGAAGTGTATTTATTTTTTGGTACCCCAAACAATGCCTCTTATTTAAATTTAACATAAATTATAAATCTTTTCTAGCTTGATCATAGCGTCCACAGAACTTTTAAATAGTAATCCACAATTTCCTATTCGCCTGGGGAAAATGATTACAGAGGCCAATTTCTGTAAACTACTCTACAAAATAGGAAAGACAACAGAACATGCTACTCAAATTGTGCAGATTTCCTGTGTTGATCCCATAAGCGTTTAACACAATGCTACAGGGATTTTTTTCTAGTTTAATAAGTATGCTTCACCTCCTATCTAAATGGAATATTTATGAGATGCAAAGTTATAAATGTTTGCATATTTTTGTTTTGCTCTCTGTTTGTTTTAACCTGAATAAAGTATTTTGTAACGAAGGGAACAATGAGAACTGTAAAGTGGGCGTTGTGAAAACTTCCCAACAGGGAGTCATTGACGTCGTAGTTTTGAAGTCTCAAGATGTCTGCCCTATGTCTCCATAGCAGCTTTTGCACAATGAAAGCAGATAACTCAGTGGGCAATCAACTCACTTCATAGCCTTTCAGTGAAGGGCCCACCAGCACCACGGGCCTCATGGAGGGAACCACGTCATAGGGAGGAACATGTTCCGTCTGCAGAGGTCACAAACGCAGGCAGGGGGTGGAGGACGGAAGAGCACAGAAACGCTGAAGTGAATGGAAACACACTCCAGGACATAATTTGTTAAAAATTGGATGGCTGTGCACTCACTGCCAGAGTATGAAGTGCAAAGTAAAAAAAAAATAAAAAAAAAATACAAAGAGACAAGGAAGGAAAAGGAAAAACATACCTGTTTCTGCTTCTGTTTGGCTTTTAGGACAAATACAATTAACATTAAACATGATTTATGAGGGAAAAAAAGCAGAGGATACAAAGCTGTAAGTAAATAAAATACCCAATACAGAGTTGAGTCAAAGGGCTCTTATGCATTTTTCAACACGCAAATTCTCAACTAACTGGATGGACAGTTAGTTTACATCCAGGTAAAAACACTAGGGTCCATACGTATCCCTAACTCCTCTTTACATACAATTATTGAAATAAATAATAAAACCATCTTGTTTCCAAATGTTTCCGTTCCTTGGCATTATTTTAAAATGAGCCTTTTCACTACTGCATATATAAATCTGACCGGTGAGGATGACCAAGTTCCAGCAGACAAGAAACGAAACCCAGCTCTTCCAGTCCCCCTTACCTGCAGATGGAGGGGTGGACCTCCAGCCTCCCGATGATGCGTTCCCTCCTTTCCTGCAGAGCGACATAATGCAAAACTTTATTATGCGTGATGAACCCCCTCAGGAGGCAATTTGGAGAGCTCCAAATAAAGCTCAACACATGAGCAAGAGCTATTTATAGCTTTTGAAAGTTTTCAGTGTGTACTGCAGAGGAAGCTGGTGAAAATCAGGACAGAGAAACTCAGAAATACAGAGTGGCAGCAAACAAATCCATGAGGGCCGTGCGTGTTTTGACCTGGCAGCTGCTTTTTGTTCTTGTTTTATCCTCATGGCCTCCAGTTTCACTGGGCTTGGGATAAATGTAATGTCTGCCCCTTCTTTCACTAGCCGACCAATCCACCAGTCATTGTTATATTTCTGCAGGAAAGGAAATTGCACAGTGGTTTAATATTATAGCTATAGATTAATTTATTGAGGATTATTGTCATGTGGAGTTTTGATATTTTCTACCTCTTTTATGTGCAGAAAGTCTTTGGTTTCAAAGTTGATAGCAGCACCTTGGACTGGACAATCTTCATCAAGGGCCCCACAGTAACTCACATTGGTTTTCACTGCAAACGCGACCGGCTTGGACTGTTGAGGACAAATATATACAGCAGTTTCCAGCAATCCTTTAGGGTCCATAGACGTAGAAGACTTAACATCAAAGTAGAGTTCTCGTGCTACTGATTTTTAAGGGATTAACATAAATTTGAGCCTCTTACCTTGGCTCTTTCCAGCTGCAGCTGAGCCTGGCGCTCGGCTTCACGCCGAGACGCCTCCTGGTCTTCCTCCAGGGACAGGTCGGAATCAGAGGGTCGACTAGCGTAGGAATCGGCTGAACCCTTCAGACGGGCGAACAAGGACAGGGAGAAAGAAAATGTTAAAAAATAAAACTCTCAAGAGGTGACCTGAAGGAAGAGATGAACCCATTTCAAAATAACATCCGGCAGGAATTGCTTAGAATTTTATTGGGATAAAAGGCAAATAACAAATGGTACCGCTTCACACAGATAATCCGTGTCCTCCATGCCTGTCCCATCGTATACCTGTCCCTGCCTCTGCTTGTCCTTTCTGGTAGCTTTCCAAAGCAGCCCTTCCCAGGGGAACATGATGTTCATGAGTACCGCAACACTAACAACAGGCATAACCTTCTCTTCAACACGTGTTGGAAGAAATCCAGTCTGCACCCAAAAAGGTTGAGTGTAAACAACACTATCTGGCATTTTATAATTTTACTGTTTTTTTAATAAAAATGGTTTCAGTACGTAAATTCTTTGTGAGCCAATAAAGAACGTTTTTAAAGAAAAAAATAAAGGACAATAGAAAGTCCTGGAGAGATCCTGAGATCTGTCCCTTTATATTGATTAAAAATGAAAACAAGAACCTCACCGTTCTCATCCTCTCACACCCACATCATATTTAGAAGTGAGCGACCTCATAAAAAAAAAAAAGCCAAATAAAGTATCTTAAAAGGTTTATTTGACCCTTTTCCTCATGTCTGGCTCACGTTGCGCCTCTTCCCTCCTCCTGTTCAGCTGCAGCTCTTTGATATTACCAAGTCCCCCAAAACAGGTTGAGCAAAAATCCAAAGCAAAGGATTTTGGAATTATTTATATATGAAAAGCCATTTGTAGACGGCACCGAGTCCGTTAGAAGAGGAAAAAAGGGACTTTATTCAAGATAAAAATGTTCTGCCTTGTAATTTTTGGCATGTTTCAAATCCTGAAGAGCTGAAGGAAGTCACCTCATCCTGCATCATCTTTACCCTGCTTAAAAATGATTTGTGAGTAAATCTCCTAAAACGCTTCACCTTGACCACTCTGTTTGTAACCAATAAAAGGATTTCCAACATAGTTCTCCTTGAAGGTTTGACCACTTTCATCAGAAATGATTGATTTAGTTAAAACTCATAGCTTTCAGGTGAGTTTTGCCTCAAAATCTCATTTCTATTTTCTTTCTTTGGCTTTGACGTTCATGATTATTTATTCATTTAGGACTGCTGTACCCATGGTTACTGAAAACGTAGGTAAAAATGTGTTAGAGGTTTTAAAATAATTTCATTTTTCACTGCAGTGGCGTACTTCTAAAACAATGCAGGATTAAATTTTGAGTATATGATTGGAAAAAAAAAAAATTCTTTCAGAATTTCATTGGTTCCAAAAACATGCAGCGTTTTACAGTTTTGTGTTGATTATGCATGAAAACTGAAGTGTGTACATGTGCAAACAACACACAGTGAACCTGGTTATGCTAATGATCCTGCCTTCATGTGTATAGAGTGTGGAAAACCAAGTGTATCAAAAACACATTGTGCATGTGTTGTGTGGCTGAGAAATACCCATCAAGTATTCACATGTAAACAAAGCAAGAGCAACTCATTAACATTGTCTTGTTTATGTGCAAACAATGCGTCAACAATGCATCCAAGTTTCTAGTGAGCTGATTTAATTACTTTTGGTCTTCCATACAAAGTGAAATTCAAATGCAGGGATACATAATACAGTCTGTTGCTGCAGCAAATAGGCTTTAAAATGACATGTAAAGGCAACATCATACATCACATTAGGTATTCAAAGGTTCAGCATACAGTCCATACAGTCCTTCAGCATAAATGAACACAATTTTTAGACTATTAAAAGTTTTACACAAAATTTAACATGTACTCTGATGCTACGGTACAAAGGTTTTGGGAATAAATTAATCATTCAGTCCACAGCTATGTTACTTCCTGAGCTGTTAGAGGTTTTGAGAAAACATACTCATAATGAGAAAGCCCTCACATGCTGGAAGTCCCATCAGAGACTAAAACACGAGATGATGACACTGCAGCAGTTATAGATCTCCACCAGCAGAGGGCAGCACATTCATA
Source organism: Poeciliopsis turrubarensis (assembly GCA_010277015.1). Taxonomy (NCBI): domain Eukaryota; kingdom Metazoa; phylum Chordata; class Actinopteri; order Cyprinodontiformes; family Poeciliidae; genus Poeciliopsis; species Poeciliopsis turrubarensis. Next base: position 1,206,802 of record VMRN01000044.1, on the reverse strand, counting down.
CCACTGGCAAGGAAGGTAGACAGAAATGCATGTTTATTTTCACAACAATGGCTGAGTTTGTGTTTAATCTACCGGGTTTTACTAAGACTTTGTAATGCAGCTAGTAGAAATGGTGGTCAGACGTATAAGTAGAATATATGTAACGACACTTTGCTGTTGTTGAGTATGTATCCTAATTTTATGAAACGCATGAAAAGCCACAGGTACAGGCTTAGCTGAAACACTGACAGAAACTGGAGCTTTTTTTTTTTTTTTTTAGAGTAAAAAAAAAAAGATACAGATAGTAAATTAAAACATGAGCTGAAAAATTACAATAGGCTACTGGCATTTAAAGAAGATAAAAATTAGCAAAGCAATACGGATGGTATGGTCTTGAAAAACCACAGTAAATGTAGAATAATTATAATGGCAATACATTAAAATAGCACACACACACACACACACACACACACACGCACACGCACACACACACAGAGAAAAAAACATAGAAAAGAAAAAATAAGATTATGGATACACAAAACTACTAAAACATAACATAAGCATAGTAAAACTTAGCTTTATGCCCCTTGTGACATCCAATGAGTGTTCAAAAACAAAACAGTATAAATAAACAAATAACTGAAAATATTATAAGACATAAATAAATAGATAGATAAATAAATGAATAAATACAGGCAGACAGACAAAGACACGCATCTATCCTAAGGAGGTTGTAAATGTTCCAGGATATCAGCAAGCTGTACAACAGTGGTGTGTGCGATTTTGTGCCTGTAATCTCTTTGAGTCCAGATGTACTGATCCTCAGTGGGATAGGAACCACACTGCTCTTTGTCGACTCAAAACACATTCCTAGCTGAGCGATGGACTTTTAAAACAAACTATTGATCCAAATTGATGATGTTCAACAGATGGGCCGCCCAGTGAGTCGCAATCGCAGTGAAATGCCACATTTTAAGCTGAACACAGTAGGCATGATTAAACCAATCTCACGTGTTCGGTGCAGCATGTCAACACTGGGTGAAGACAAGGAGGGAGGTGAAAGAGAGACACAAGGGGGGAGATGCAGGCAAAGTGACTGGACCCGTGCACACTTCTGTCGAAACAACGGTGAAGTCCCCTGAATGTCTCTGAGCAGCCATTTAGAAGACTCGTGGACGAAAAAAAAACTGAGTTTGCATGCAGGGAGGTTTTCCTCTACAAAACCGGAGGCAGCGTTAGGAGCGTACCTTGTTGATCAGTCCTGTAGCACTCGAGTCGGAGGCAGACATGATTCTGCTGCCAGTGCTCTCCTCTCCCCATGGCACAGAAAAACAGCGGAAACCTCCTCCCCTCCGGCCGTGGTTACAGTGAGGGGAGCACAGTGAGGGAGGGAGGCAGAGGGACGGAGGGAGGGAGGTGCGCTCAGGATAAGTGCTTCACAGCCATTGCTGCGCTGCCTCAATACTCATTTCCCATAGAAAATTGATGCTCTGGCTGCAGCACTGTTTTGTGTACACCCATGCACACTGTTGGAAATCTCTACATCCTGGACATGTCAGAAAAATAAAGTCTCCTCATATTTCTACTGAGCTGCTCCGTCATATTTTAGATTTTACAAAAGAGCCATAACCCTTAAGGTCCATATGGAGTTGAATCACTTCTACACCAGAAGGTCAAGACATGCTAAGTACTTGCATGAAGAAAAGGCAGGCTTGTATCTGCATTGTACCATTGAAATACGAGGTACTTCAAAATATTTTGTGTGGGAAAAACAGTGAAACTACCTCAAAAATAGAAAATACCACAAAATTAAAGTAGAAGAGTAAAGTTCAACATAATGAGATTTAAATGTTTTCCATCCTGATTTAATGGAACCAACTGCTTCTGCATTCCTCAGGTTTTCAAGGAGTTTGTTCCAGAGTTTTAGTGCATAGAAACTAAATCATCTCCTTGTTTAGTTTTAGTTTTGAGAACACTGAGTGAAATCGTATTTAAAGACCTGAAGGTCCTACATGGTTCATACCTGACAAGCAGCTCTGAAGGGTTTTTAGGCTTGAGGAAAGTCACTGCTTTATAAACCAAAAGCAAGATTTACTTTTCACCACTGAAAAGAGGCTGAAAGACTGACCTAACTCCATCCATTTTCCTGGTTTGGGTGACGATCCAGGCAGCTGTTTTTTGGATGAGCTGCAGCTGCCTGATTGATTTTTCAAAATGATCTTTCACTGAGCTCTGTGACACAATAACTGACCCACAGAACATAGCAACCAGTAATAAAGTTAAAGGTATGAGTACACACGACACCTATAAGTGCTTTCCCTGATTTGTAATTTTTAGTCTCATTGAGTCAAATCAGTGATTTTAGTCTTTTCTTCATTAATTTGGAGAAATTTTGCATCGTCCACATGTAATGTGTTGAAATGGAAACATGAAGCCATGTCATCAGAATTCATATGCAAACTATAATTTTTTTTCAAATATAGTTATTGGATAAAAATTGGTCCCAGATGGATCCTTGAGGAACCTGACTTTTATCTGCTTTGGCTAACACAAAACCCTTCTCAGCAAGATAAACTGGGCTATTCTCGTAAAATTATTCCCAATCTATCAGTCGGTGTGTACTCACTGTTATCCACTAACACCATCTAAAGATCATTTTGATGTGACAGCGTTCAGCTCTGGGATCTTTTTAAACCCTTATCGATGTTCCGACAGCAAGCAGAGCGACAAAATGCTTCAGAAACAAACTGTGGCTCCAGTTCAAGGTTAGTGACTCATTTTTACAGGATGGAAAATAAAATAAGCAAGGTTTAATGACATGGTTGAGGATACGCACAGGGACTCATGGAGAGCAAGCTCTCTGCTTGCCATGCAACATCCTACTGACAAAAAGGTGATGCATAAGTCTACAAATCAGAAATGCGGTGGTGAGTCAGCAGACAGCCATGTTGAGTCCATCAGCAGTCGTAATAAGCCAGCAGAGAGGTATCCATTATGGAAAACTGCCTCAAAGTTCCAGGCTGCCTGGCCGCGGCTGCATGCTCATCTGGAGGGCACTGAGAGACCCTCCGCTTTGGGGTTCATGCTGGAGAAAAATACTCTCCTGCACAGGCCCTAACCCTCATTCAACTTTGACTACTTATGAATTAAGTGCACTCTAGCAAGGCTTTTAGTAGAAAACATCTCAGGGCGATACATTTCTGCGTGGCTTTTCAAAATTAAAGGGAAGCGAGCAGGCAAGCACTCACACACACACTCTCACACACACACACACACGCAACAGCAGCAGCAGCACATTATTATTGCAACGACTCCCAGATCCCTCTGGATCAGAGATGATATGGTGGATATATTTTCATCATTAGTGTATCAGTATGCACAAGGCAGCAGGCAGTGGCCAGCGGAGGCAAAAATAGAATGAATACAAAGGAAAAACAGAAAGTGGAGCAACACAGATTTGAAACACAAGTGATTTTTTTATTTATTTATTTATCTACCTTTCTGGTGCTAATTATTCCAAGTATTTTCAGCTATTTGCAGCGAGTGAAAATAGTGGCATTGCTGCAGCTAATATATTAGAACAGAGAATGACAGATTTGCAGGAGACTTTTCCCTTTTTTGTGTGTTTTGTCTTTGCTGTTCGGTGATTCTAAATATAGCTCTCCTCTGCTTTACTTACACTCCTCCTACCACCACAGACTGGGGGCTGGCAGTGGGGAGAAGATGGCTGAGGACTGTCAAAGTTCACTGAGTTTTCATGAATGCCTCCAAGTAGGAGAAAGCAGAGTTGAGGTTGGCTCAGCTACAATCGTTCTGAAGCCGGATTGAGTGTGAACTCAGTGAGAACAGACAAACCCAGAGACATTTATGCCGACTCTGCAGGCAGGTTCCTGTTTTGAAATAGGCACAGTGAGCAAGGTGAACTTTTTTTTTATTTTTTTAAACAGTATCTCATGGATATCATTACAAAACGTGTTTTCTTTTGCTTGTATGTGTTTGTCGGTGACATACTTTGACTTCTGATGATTTTCCAGTTTGCACAAAGATTCAAACTTCTTTAAACTCAAATATGTTGACTTTCTGTTTGCCCAGTAAGATTTATATATGCTTCTATGGAAGTGTCTCTTCAAGGACTATGAGCGGCTAGTACTTAAAATATAATATATCATATATTACCTGTATTAGATAAATCTCTTTGTTTCGTTACTTATTATTAATCCAGATTAGTGGGTCCCAGAAACCAAAATTAATGACTAGTCCCGGAGAGGCAAAGATAACTCCAACCTGAAAAATAGCACACTGGATTTTGCTGTTTTATGAACATTTAAACTCTGTACATCGTCCACTGAGTCATTTTGGTCTCAATTTTAAGCAAATGTGGTCTAAAATGACCAACTGACATATTACAGTCAGACTAAAACTAAAAATGATCAAACTTTTACAACGGGAAACAATTCTGGAGCAGAATGAGACCAATTGAATCTTTCCAATATTTAGAAAACAGGAGGAGAAAAATGAATAAATTCAAAAACAAAAAAAGTATGCTAATATATATTGAACCACAGAAAACATGTGTTTGCATATTTAAACTCAGGTTCTTTACTAAACTGGTCTTCAAGTCAGCAGAAAAAAAAATGCAAAAATCTAGAGATCATTTTCTCCTATGTGTAAATGTAACAAAGTGACATAAGAGAGGTCGTGGTAGAGAGGCGTGTCAGGTTAAATCTCCATGAGCACGTATTTCTCCAAGGATTCGACTCCTCCTTTCACAATCAATTCAGAGCCATGAAAATGTGTTGTCTGGAAGCAATTTCAGATCCTTGGATTTACAGCAAGGCAGTAACAACAAACACTCGAGAGTTAATTTCCCCTCAATCATCTCTGGTTGTGTATTGTCAGATCGAAACACTGACAGCTAAAAACTTTCTCCAACATAAAACGCCTAAACACAGAAAAAAAAAAACCCGTAGCATTTTAAATCAAAAAAGCACTGACGAACCGAGAATTTTGTAAAAAAAAAACCCCAAAACATTACATGCTCTGATGGACATATGAGAGTAATTGTTTGATTTCCTCTTGGATTGAAAACTATTACCACAAACAAAAAAAAAAATACAGAAGATACAGTAAAAAAAAAGAACATTTCAAATGACAGGTCCCTGCCAAAAAAATATATATATATATATACTTTTAGTTCCTTCTCTACATCAGAGGACTGCTTCTCACACATATGAACTTGTGAAAAAAAAACAAACAAAAAAACAACCTAAAATCTAGCTTGCATGCAGCAGCAGGAGCTGAGGCAGCATCTCTGACAGAGGTGCATGTTTCAGAGCCTCACAGGGAAGAGTGCAACCAGAGTAGGGCAGAGCGGATCAATACCAGAGCCACCCAGATTGATACTCCACACTGTCCTCAGCAGCTCCACCCTCCTCCTGCTGCTGTAATGTAACTTCACAATACGCTCTCCCTGCAGCCATTTTACTTCCGAGTTGTGACTAATTTATAAACGTGTATAAGTATATACTTTGATCCTGTTAAATAGGTAGCTGGTCACCTAAGCACTACTGTAGAAGGGTATGACAGTAGAGATGTTTCTCATCTCTGACAGGCTGGGGCAGAGAAGCTTGGACGTGATGGAGGAAGTAGAGCAGGATGAGAGAAAATCTGGTCAAGAATCTTTCTTCTTCAATGCACTGTCAAACGCCGCCTTGTTGGCTACGCTGCACATTCGTAGCCTCTTCTACTCCTCAGGGGATCCCTCAACCTGACTCCACCACGCTGCTTCAAAGCAGAGCTTGAAGCTAACCCACATAGAGTCTGTCTACCTGGAGCGCAGGATTGCAGTCAAACGCTTAATTCAATCACACATGTTTGTTCGGAGCTGACCTGATTTGGGCTTCGGGTTTGAGTCAGGCCTAATTGCTGCGTCTTGACTCGTGGGCTGAGCTAACTGTGGGAATGTCAGCCTTATTAATATGCAATGAACGCCCTACATATTCAACCATTCCAGCTCTTACCGATGGACCTTAAAACATTTTCTGTGCACGCACATTTTCTGAGTAATGATGTTACTGGAAATGGATAAAACTGCAGCTTGATTGCAGAGGTACAAGAGTTATTTATCTTATTTTATAACACATTTGTTTTATACATATGTATAAAACCCTTTTTTTTTTTTTTTTTGCTGGAATTGAGCTTTTTGGTTGTCTCAGCATTGCTGGTTCATCAAATTTAATCAAAGCTTGCACACTTATGTACCAACACACACACATACACAGAGCACTTTGCTCCTCACGGGACAGGCTTTTAGTGCTCTGTCTCATGCAGTATTTCATTGACCTCGCACAGGAAGCCTAACATTTCCAAATGCACTCCTTCCCCCCACTGCCGGAGAAAACACGAGCCAGTGCCCCCACAGCTTCCCACTGCTGCTCCCGTGCCACACAACTGCTCTCCAAATGCCCTTTTCTGCTTTAGTGCAACTCAGACTTTCTATGGAAATGTCAGTGCCGAGGGCAAGGGATTTGGATGTGCATCACATTTGGTCGAATTACATCACAATTATGCCATGCGTCGCTTTCTTCCAAATCTCTCAAACTTTGAGGCTGGGTTTTTAAAAGTAGAGCTTAAGACGTGACAGATTTCTAATTCACAAACATCTAATCAGGCATCCTTCAAGAAAGCAAGTGTGGGTGTATTCTCCGGCTTTGGTAGGTGTCTCAGCAGTTACCGGATCAGATTCTGAGGAGATAGAAGTACTTACTCAGATGGAGGTAGGAGAGCACTCTCCCCGTCTCTCTGCTCCCTCCGCTAGTCAGTCATGGTGTGCGCTCTCTCTTGGGTAACAATGAAGTGTACTGTAGCGTGCTGGTGAGCATTCTATCCCTCTGTCTTTACACCCCCCCTTTCCTTTTCTCCACCACTCTCAGCTCCGAGTCTCTTGCTACGTCATTGAGGCGCTCTCTGCTCAGCGCATCATCCTCCCCACCCTTCTCCTCCACTCCCCTACTTGCTGTAAACTCCATTTTCCGTCCAATGGGGCTGTCCAGTGACAATGTGTCATGAGCTCATTCACGACTCCGTCCTGATTGACAACGGCACAGTGTATTACAATCATGAGACGTTCAAATTTGAATCCACTCTGTCTCATGTTAATTAGGGTGGGTTTTTTTTGACTCATTTGAACTTTTCCTTTCGCCTACCAGCATGATGACCTTGTCAGAAATTTAGCAATTTGTGTGGACTGATTTTTGTTCTTCTAATCCCACAGACTGTCAATGTGAGGTTTAGGTAATCCTTGGAGAAGTTAAGTTTAAAATGCCGATAGCCAACATCTATTGTGACCTCACAAAAACCAATACTTTTTGAGAGATGAGAAAATCTCCAGCAAGGCCGAGATCCATAATTCATTTGAGATGTTGCGGGAAACAGAGAGGCAGAGGAGAGAAAGAAAAATAAAGAAGGAGAGCAAGACGGATAAGGCACCCCCTCAAATTCAGCGTGAGCAGAAGAGGCGAATAAAATATGAATGAACAAAGGAAGTTTGGAAAGTTAAACTTCACTCTGCTTCGCACTGAGCAGGAGAAAAGCAGAGCGAGAGAAAGAGGGAGACAGAAGCAGAGAGAGAGAGAGACAGGAGCTTTAGGAGCTGCAACCAAGCATTGAGTGCAGATGTCTGTCAGGCTGTCCCAAATGAAGCGCCTCTGTGGGCAGAGATGCTGCTGGTGCATTATGGATGAGGGGATATTTTAAGACACTGGGGAAGCTGCCTTTTGATTTTTGAGCAGAAGGAGATGACACCTGACTGCTGCCAAGCCCTTTCGTGGAGTGTGTTCAGCCCTTGATAGGCTCAGACATGCAGGTACAGAACGTGATCTCTGCTTGAAGCAGAGAGAGCAAGCGGCGGCGGGAGGAGGTAAACAGACCTGGAAACCACTGAAGTGACTGCAAGTGTCTCTGAGCAGCACTTCAAACGCAGCATATTTCATGAAGTTACGTAGATAAAATGTTTCAACTTTACATCAGAAGGTCTGGGTGATGAGGACAAATATTTTTAGTAAATACAGAAACAATTCTCCACTGTATTATTCAGGTTCTTGTATTAAAGTAATTGGGTTGAAATGGACAAGGTAACATGCAAGAAACATGTGATGACAGGTGAAGAAATTTCATGTTCAAAAGAGTCTTTCGCATCTTATGCTTATTGCCATGACTATTTTTCCCTGTGATTTTTGTTTTAAATACATTCTAGAGAAGCGATCACATGTTCGCTACCATACAAATGTTTTTTGTCAAGTTGGACAGAGTAAAACAGAAAAACAATCCAGTTTGAACTGGACTGTTTTCAGCACCTCCTTGGATGATCTCATCAAAGTACAAAATAGTTTAGTGTTTCCACATGCTAAGCAGTCCTATGAGTACCTTTTATTTTTTTAAAATAAATCCCACCTCTGCAAGAAGGTCACACAGAGCATAGCGCAGAGATTCTGCAGTTTGCCTAACACAAAGACGACGAAGCAAAGGATGGACCTTTTCCAAGTTGGCAGCAGGGTAAGGTCATCGTTGGTGATTTTTTTGTCACCTTTAACACAGTCCAGGCCCTCTGGGGGGGGGAACGAGCTCACAGAGACGCAGATGGATGCCCTGATGGTGTCTACAATGGTGGATTATCTCAGCACCAGGATTTAGTTTTCAAACCGCAAGCCCTTTGACTTTGGACATGACACAGCAGAACACCAAGAATCCATAAAATAATAGTAAAGATGTTTTGTAAAAAAAATAAATGGAAATTATATCTGAAGCAAGTGACTAACCTTGGAGTTTCAAAGGAAACACTAAAAGATGCAGCCTACTAAAAATAAGATGAAAGGAGTTTTGATGAACGAATTATTGCATTGTTGTTTCATCATATTGTTGTGCAGATGCAAGGGTATAAATCCCATCTCATTACTGGGGGGACCAGAAACATAAAAATGGAAAATTTTTTAAGAGCAATTTTGTGGGTTTTTGTGTGTGTTTAAGCTGCACTATCAAAAATGACTAGTAAGTAGCAATGAATAACAAAACTGTTTTTCTCAGTAAACAACCTGTTGAGACCCATAGAAGTCAAACTAAGATTCAAATGTTGCTTAGATATGAGTTTGGTTCACCGTCACAGATCTAATCTCTGCTACACTTTTACAAAAACTTAAGGCTCTAAATAAAAACAAGTTGTGGACTAATTTTTATTGTCAATGTGTTTCTTCTTATTGAGCAGTGAAAGTTTACCTGCAAATTGTTCTTTGCTGTCTGCAATACCACATTGCCTCTCGGGGACAATAAAGTCGCTACTCTAGTTCTTTGTAATGCCTCAGTGTTGCAAAAAGTTTCACTATCGTGAACATTTCTGACCTGTACTTTAACTCTGCACTTAAAGGTTATAATATAAAGTTTTGGTGTTCAAAATATATTTGCCACAACCGTTTTAATTATCCTTCAGGAGGCATGGAAGGTAGAGGACAAGTCCTCACTAAGTGAACACATATTCTCATCTGGCCCTGATTTTAACATTGTTGATGGGCAGGGGCGCAACTACATATTTTTGAGGTGGATGCAAAAATCCCACTGTGCACCACTGAATATCACTGACACATTTTTTAATGCCCCTATTAAAAGTGACTGTGATTGTTTAGCCTGGAATGTGCGTCGTCCCACTACCATCTGTATTTTTTGCCAGAGGTTTTGCTTCTAAGGATGGTGTAGTATCTGTTGGGTGAACATTTTTAAAAAATGCAGGTTGACAGCAGCTCTGCCGCTGCACAGTGTCCCGTCTCTAGGCAACCGTGACAACAGCGTCAGTTAGTGGGGTTTGGGGGTTTGTTTTGCTCATTATTATCACACTTATTGTTGAGATGTGTGTGAAAGTTGTGTTATATATACAAAATGCTGACTAGGAAAAACATTCCCCACATTGTTTTTGCGCCCCCTCGAGTGCAGCGCCCCTATGCGTTGATTACAGTGCATACCCACTTTTTGCGCCACTGTTCCTGGATTTGGAATAGTAAGGCGTTAGATTACTCGTCACTGAAAAAGAAGTGGTCAGATAAGACAAAGTGACGAGGTAGCGCAGATTGTCAGGACACTTGCAGGCCGATGATGTCATTGCTTTGCATGTATTCTTGTGCTAATGCGTCATAGTTTGTTATGTCACCAGTGCTTTGTTGTATATAACTTCTGTTGGTAAAATTCTACCTCATTCCAAGTCAGTTCAAGAAGAGGATCTGCGTTCAGCAAAATGTCTCCAATCGATTAAACAGGAGGAAATCTCCAAGTGTTAGCGGAGGATTTTGTACTTACTGCGATTGAGAAATATTACCACCAAATCCCGGATGAAGACTGGGACGATTTGACAGTGGACTATGAGAAGACCAAATATCTCTTGAAATATCTTACAAACGTTTTCTCGGATGTGGTTTCGGACTGGATAGAGAACCAGAAGTTCACGTACAGCGACTTGAAAGCCAAATTTCAGAATAATGTTTCACAGCAACTTCGTCCCAGCTATGGGTATTGACGAGACTATCGAAGAGGAGTGTACGTAGGTATCAAACATGCTTTTTGTAAAGCACCTGATATTGATGGTGACCCCTCCCTCGGATGATGAGGAGTCTACCGAGTGGCTCAAGGTGAAGTTGGAATTCAGTTCTTGAATTCCATCTGTCATCAGGTTCGTCCAGAAACTGATAAAAAAAGGTTTTTAGTAATATCACTAAAACCTTCAGATGCACTGCTAATTAGTCTCCAGGTGTCAAGTCATTAGCTGTTGAGTCTCCAGCTGTTGAGACTCCTGCTGGTGAATCTCCGGTTGTCGAGCAATCAGCTGTTCAGTCTCCAGGTGATTCGTCTCCAGCTTTTGAGTCTCCACCTGGTGAGTCTCCAGCTGTCAAGCCATCAGCTGTTGAGTTTCCAGCTAGTGAGCCTCCAGCTGTGGCGTCTCCAGCTGATGAGTCTCCAGCTGTTGAACCATCAGATGTTGCGCCTTCAGCTGTCAAGCCATCAGCTGTTGAGTCTCCAGCTGTTGAGCCTCCAGCTGTTGAGCCTCCATCTGATGAGTCTCCAGCTGTCGAGCCATCAGGTGTTGCTGTTTGGAGCTGGCCGATACCTGGCTTATCGACAAATTTGTGATGGACTAGGCCGAACTAGCGAACACTCAGACTGTTGGTGTGGACAGAGACACTAAGACTCGTATCCAACTTGAGTCAACAGCTGTTGAGTCTCCAGCTAGTGAGCCTCCAGCTGTCGAGCCTTCCGATTTTGAGTCTCCTGATTTCGAGTCTCCAGCTGTTGCGTCTCCAGCTGTTGCGTCTCCAGCTGTTGTTTCTCCAGCTGTCGAGTCTCCGGCTGAGCCTCCAGCGGTCGAGCCTCCAGCGGTCGAGCCTCCAGCGGTCGA